>LPNX010980993.1:325542-379372 GCA_001517045.1 Pseudotsuga menziesii | reverse complement strand
GCTTCGCGGGCCACATCACAGTCAGGAGCAACCACCTCGTATGCTCACATGCCCCCCCAACTCCATACCCATGGACCCTCATGTCCCCCTCAGTGCTTCCGCAATATGCCTTCGGCTTACCCCTCCCCGGACGCACCTCAGCCATACTACCACCAGCAGGCTGCACCAGCTCTTGCGCCGCCGCAACACCAACCCCATTACTATCCGCCACAGCCAGCCCCTGCGGCAAACCACCAACCTGTTCCACAGCAATATCAGCAACCCCCTCAAGTAGCTGCGCTAGTGCAGCCTCCCCCCCCATATTATCCACCGCAGCCTGCTCCTGCACCTGCGCAAACTCAAAACCCACCTACTACCCAAGGGCAGGTTTACGCCCAAGCAAACCCGCCGCAATATTCACTTGTATTTCTTATGTATTGTAACCCGATGTTTATTCCAGGATATATTTGTAATGTACTTAAGTCATGTCATGCCCCGATGTTCGTATCAAGAAGTTTCTATAATGTAAACAAGTCATGTCAAGTCAAGGCGGTTAACTCTCCTATTGTCTAAGGGTTAAAGTCCCCGCAGCTCCGGGGCACTAGGGTTATTGGACTCACCTAGTGAAGTCAGCCCTAGTTGGGTTTAGTCAAGTCAGGAATTAGTATAAATAGAGAGCTAGTCTCTCTATTTATCACACACTCACTCACACTCAGTTGTAGTGCATAGCTGAGAAAGAGAAAGACACTGGGGCAAGGAAGAAAGAGGTTACTACTGTTGGGAGATCATCTTACTGTTTTT
The DNA here is from genome assembly GCA_001517045.1 of Pseudotsuga menziesii. Classification (NCBI taxonomy): domain Eukaryota; kingdom Viridiplantae; phylum Streptophyta; class Pinopsida; order Pinales; family Pinaceae; genus Pseudotsuga; species Pseudotsuga menziesii. Next base: position 378,592 of record LPNX010980993.1, on the reverse strand, counting down.
GGGTTTCACTTTGGTGTTGATTCTATCTCTGAGGAAGTTGCAGGGTTTTCTCCATTTATGGTTTCCCCGAGGAAAAACACTATGCTCATTGTCTCTTGTGTTTTATTGGTGTGCTTGTTGTTCTCTCAGTTAAAGATCCTAATGAAAGGCTAGCTTAATGTTTAAAATCTAACAAATTGAAATTAAGGTTGTCAACACCCAACTCGATTACGACCTCCTCCTAGGACATAGTTACATGTATGCAATGTGAGTCGTTGCCTCTACTGTCTTTCGACTCTTGATGTTCCCCCATAATGGGAAGATCATGACCATCGACTAACTGATGTACTATGATCTGAAGGGGCCAACCACACAGAAACACGTCCTTCCCACTATCGACACTACCATCAACAGAATGTCCTTTCCATCCTTGTATGTCATTGGCCCAGGCTTGTTTTCCAATGCGCCTATGACGGACACATTTTTTTCCTTACCACCTCTGCCTTCGTCGAATGATATATCAAATTTGTGCACTATCACTTTCGGTAACATTCTGACCTCCTTGCAACCTCAGATTAATCTAGATGAGTGGTTGTGGTTAAAATCACTTTTATCCACAAAATAATTAATTTCACTCACTTTTTAAATATTTCACTTAAGGTGCACTTTTTCCCTAAAGTGCAATTAATGCTCATCTCAAGTCATTAATATAAATTCCAAGTGACTAAAACCCCTTTTCCCAGTGACTTAGGAAAAATTCACTTAGGGGAACACTTCCTAGGTAAAATTTAACACTTTCTTTGGGCCATTTCCTGAAGTCACCTCGATTTGTGTACCATCATGCAAATCACCCATTGTACATACGGGCATTTTCACGAGCCATCTGCTCCATCCATACTACACATTTGGCCTTATTCTACTGCTATCGATCGTCCCACAAGGAGGCCCCATCAATGTTCCTCAATTATTCCTATCAGCCATGTTCACAAGATAACCTATTTCCATACATTGAACACTTCCTCCTTGCTTGATTGACCATTACGAAGTTTCTGATAAGATCTTTTTTGAATCCTAAAAGAATGAAAATATTATCGAGCACGCTTGCTCCCTTTCATGCTTGTTAAAGTATTTGAAAGGGCATCTATGTGGCCTCGTTTATTTTCTTTTTTGGACCACATAGACTATTATAAGAAAAGGATCACCCTAGCACCTTCCAGCTAGGAATGTTTCCCTTTGTATTCTTTTATGTTTTATCAAACATTGGGACCGTACTTTATGAAAAAGCTCATTATGGATTGTCTTTAAGATCTTTTCCATCCCTCTCATAAAGCAAATATTTTCAAGTAAACTTGGTTTCGTTCATGCTCGTAAAAATATTTGAATGACCGTCTAGTCAGTAAAGGTTTAACCTTTTTCCAACCTGATTGGACTACCAACGGTAAAGAAGTCTCCCTTCCCCCAAAAGGTTGGGAGAGCTCTCCTTTGTATACTTTTATCCTTTTTCGGGCTTAGGAGGCTATTAACAAAGAAGAGACCACATGGGACTCTTCTTCCTTTTTTCACACTCTCTAAAAATGAAAACACCATTGAGCATTTACTTTCTTAGGCTCGCTAAAAATCCACGAGATCGTACGATATTAAGAATACTTATATCCCTTCTTCATGCTCCTTAAACTATGATGAAGGCCCAAACGGTGTCTTTAGGCACCACCACATCTGATATCACATTATGGTAGCTTTTTCCCATTGGTTTGCCTTTGTTCAGAGTATTATGTGATGTGTCTTCCTTGGATACCCTAGATATTACTATTCCAATTACCTCCCTCAATATTTCCCATTTGCAGTTATATTCTTCGTATTACAGCTATGATCTGTCTCCCACGAGTTAGCTTCATTTGCTTCCAGGTCGTCCTTGCCATTATACTTTGAACAAAGGAAGTTTGAGTCCCTTGTACTCCCCTGCCCCCTTTCTCCCATCTAGTGTGGCAGTCCCCATATTGTTTCACATCTTTGGTTATCCCCGCCATGCTTCTAGTGAATGACACATCATTTCCTTAATTAGTTGTAGGTCTCCGTTTGTCGACACCAACACATCTATTCCATAGGATAGACCTAAAGGTCCATGTATCCTGGTTTCATCCACCTCATTGATGAGTTCCTTTCACCACTTGAAAGGATTCATTAGTTCCTTTAGGGTTGGTTGTGTCTCACATGCTCGACTTCAGCTACATCATCGCACAGCTGATATTTGTACAAGGTATTGGTTCATTCATTATTTGGTTGAAGACCCCGGCTGTTAGCTAACTCAATCAAATTAGTGAGTATATATATATGGGACCCATACAGTCTCATGTCTCTTGTGATTTCTGGGTTATGTTGGCGATAGAGTTTGAAATCTCCCAATGTTATGCTTCCATGTATCTCCAATACTTGATGCTATATATTGTACCACAGATATTATGACTCTCAGTCATTGAGTCCCTCTATTTATGTACACTTCCAAATCCACCAGAGCATCAATTGTGATGATATTGCACTCCCTAAGAATGCCATTGTTTCTATGTGTCAGTTCTTCATATCAGCGAGCCTTGATCCCATTATTAATTCTTTTGACATTGTTACAAGCATGGGTATGCCTACCTCGTCCATATACATGTCATGTCACACATTATATGTATTTCATCCATTTTTTGAGAACCAATAAAAAACAAAAATCCACCATAGTTTGAATGAGGAATCTCCACTTCTCCATGGTTCTCTCTAGTCTCTCCATTGTTGTCACCATATTCCTCTGATCTTATGATTTTCATCGACCATATGATGAGCTCCTGCCCTCACACATCAAGGGAAAATCTGTTAAGACTAAAAAGTGTTCACCTAGCTCTCCATGTGTCATGTACCCCAATTTCAATAACATTTTATGTTTAAGAAAACATTATATTTTACTTTTATTGTAAAGTTTATGACTATTGAGCAAGTGGGGTCAAGGATAACTGTAATTAATTATGTTGAATATTTTATTATTTAATAAATAAAATATGAGACAAATAGCCTAAGGAGGTTGTTGAATGTGTGTCCACTGACCCACTAGGAGGAATAGACTTGGGTGAGAGCAAAATAACACATGGCATCGTCCTCAACCACTCCTAGCTGGTGCAGGGGAAAAATTCCCTAATTTTGTGGTCATGTTCCCCAATAAAGTAGAACATAGTAGGTGGCTCATTAATTGAAAAACTGATGAAAAAAACCTAGGCATGCATATATCTATCCATCGAATTCAGCAGGAGGCTATTCTTTTTTTACCTTGTGAAAATTCTAAAGTTGATAAAGGAGCACAAGAGATTTGATGAGGAGAAAGGCAGAAGTAAATTGAGTGTTTAAGACTGCATTCAAAACTAGTGTAGTTGGATAGCTAAGTTCTTTACTGCTGAGGACAGAAGTACTGCTGCTAAGTACTTATGTTGACTTGCAGGGGTATCAAATCCCATTTTCACATAGTGCATTCATCCTGGTGGATCAGTGGATAGGCTTGGGGGTTCTAAGACAAGCATTTGAGCTATATTCAGGAAAAGGTTGGGTGGAATGGGCTTCTTGGGTTGTTTGTCTCTTATACAAATTACCATGTTCCATTGTGTTATCTTATTTATTTTATGCAAGCAAATTACTGGAATGAAAGCAAACATGTTTAGTTTTTCTATTATTACTTAGATACTTTGAATCTATTAATAGAATACTCAATTCTGCCATTTACTCAAGAAAGTTTACTTGTATATGATTATCTGAATAAATGAACCTAGAATTAAATAAGACTGATTAATGAGTAAAATTCCTTTCTGTATTTTTCCACTCATCTTATGATGAAGTACTCTAGTATAGAAGGATTGTTTAGCTGTAGATACGAATGATTATACCTGATAAAATGATATGAACTATTATCGAATTGAAGGGTTTATGTAGAAATGAATCAACATTCTTCTCTTCTGATATGTTAGCAAAAATATCTCTAAGTAACAGTTTAACATTGGAAGCTTTATAATGTTATTATTCCAGCTATTTGGCATAATAATCCATTTCTAGAACTTAAACTTGTATGCAAAATATCTAAGAATGTTAGAAAGAGTCTATACAGCAAGTTTTTGTCACACAGTCATTGAACTGTGTGAAGTATAGCACATTAACAAATACTGTAATAAAATCTATTTATTACACTTAGTAATAAATTCCATTCATTATTCTAATAATTTAAACACCTAAATCATAAACATATCACTACATTCATATTACAGTACATGAATTTAGTACTTAGTAAACCTAGCTATAACAATCATTATAACTCTAATATTACTATAATTATTTGCAACCTGTTCTTCTAAAACCCTACTCTTAAATGTAAAAATTTCTTATCAAATTATACAACCTATTTATGAAATAGGATAGATTCCAACTTCTCCATTTTAAAAGGAAAACTATCAAAATCTAACTACTGCTTATGCAATTTATAAAAAAATCAGAAGTTAACCATATAACTTAAATACCAAAACTGCTTATTAAAAACCAAACCCTAGACTAATCTTTATGGTACCCTTTGCACAGATATAATTTCATCAATTAATTTTCCAATGGCTTTAACGAGTTTGTAGCCATAAAACAAATTACAACAAAAATGTTGAAAACTCTTTACAAAGATTAGCGCACTACACATTCGAAAATACGAAAGGAAAAACAAATGCTAAACAGATAATTACACTCTAGGCGTAAACTTTGCTATTTAAAGACAAAATAAATTTGAAACAGAGTCTTTTAATTTATCAAGAAACTAACCAACGGTCACCACATTGTCTTCTTCATAAAAACCAAAAGGCCTTAACATATCCGTAGCCACGAAGGAGTTACAGTGGTGGAGCAAAAAAGCCGAGGAAGCTTCCACATAACTTAACCAGTTTGAAAAACGATAACAAAACCATAGAATGGTAATATTCTTACCCTAAATTGACATTACAAGAGTCATAGCCCATTTACAAAACCCTAAGGGTTATCACCAAGGACGACCTTACGGCCTCCATCATTTTATTTTCCAAAAACCAAACAGGAAGCTGCTACAAGCATTGAACACTGTAATAAACAGACTACAAATATCATCGACAACACTACAAACATAAATCAATGAAGGTTACCCAAGGTTGGGACCCAGGCTTACCAAGCCTTTCTCACTCACCCTTCAGCTTCAGAGGAATTGTCTTCAACCTTCAATGGTATCTATTTTTACCTACCATCAAAATATTAATCACTAGAATTGTTCAGTAAATAGCTTGGTATAAATAAAAGTAAAGAAAAATGCTAGAAGATTTTTGATACAACTTACCAGTCTTTAACGTTGAGCTTGCTAACGCCATGCCCAAGTATGAAGGAAAAAAATATGGTAAAGAACCAGAGCAGTGAGCCTGATAACGCCATGGCCGCATTTGAAGGAAACAATAGTGGAAAAGAACCAGAGCAGTGAGCATGCTAATGCCACGATCGCGTTTGAAGGGAATAATAATGGCGAAGAACCAGAACATTAACTTGTTAACACCACGACCAAAAACAAGAACGTTAAATTCTGTATAGACCCAAGGACGCCAAGGGCCTATCGGCTCATATCTCCATCCAAACAATCAACTATTGAAAATAAAAATGCATTTTAGGGAAACTTGATTGTAAAGGATTAGTGTTTATCACCGAAAAAACCTCCATCCAACGAGCATCCACCATGTGGATTCCACCTTTTTTGAAATTCTTTTTGGTATTGATATAGTTTTGAACCTCCATGTTAACCCTGCCAAGTATATAAATTAATACTATTATTTTTTTAAGAGATAAACAAACTATTTTATTCCTGTTGAAGCTTCGAACTAGATTATAGTTATTAGGTTATGGATGTTGAGGTTTTGTTAGGTTGTGATTGTTATTTTTATGTATCGAATATATATGCCTAGGTTTGTCTTTTCTTTGTAATTAATTTTAGTTGCCAAGATAAGAATGTAAATGCTTAGGTAAGTTCTAGGGTTAACATGGATAAAACCCATAGTTACAAATCATTTGGAAGGTATTAGGGTTTCTAGCACCAAAAATAATTAAAAGCATGTTTGGATAATAATACACAATGAATCATATAATTCAAATGTTTAGAAAATATAATCACGCTATCAACTCAAATTGTTACCTAGATAGAGTAGCCTTTGCTATAGGCATAGGAACTCTTCCACTTCGATAATCTAGACATTAAATAGAGTTTAAGGATCTTTTCTAGCTTACTCATTTGGTCTTCTGAGTTTTAATTTCTTACATCGTAAACCTGGAAGTAATTTTTACCTGTAAATCCTATACAAGCATCCGATCTGCGTTAGCTTTAAGAAAAGATAAGTAAGCGTCGGGCTAACCTGAAGCCGCCCAAAGTAAGAAAATAAATAACCATCAGAATCATACACATTCTTACCAACAAACCAATGATCAGAATTCAATATTTTGAAACTCATTAACTTTTGAAAAACATTATATTCAAGACTGAATATGGTTAGTAGCATGTGACTTACAAGTTAGTAAGTAAAATTTTGAATCCTTTTAGTTGTTGTTAACAAAAGAGAATTAACTCCTAAATTTCTCTTAATATCGTGTCTTCTAATCTATCTGTTAAACTAGACTAAAGTTAATTATTAAACTAGCATTTTGAATATGATTTAGCACTTGATATCACATAGAAAAAAATTATTTATTTTTTATTTTTAGGTGATGTTACATATGGTATGAGGGCTCACGTTCAGAAACTAGGCCTGAAGTGGCTCAACTCACGTAAACAAAAATTAAATAGAAAGTATGGATGCCGATTTTTTATTTTAAATGTTTTGTACCATAATATTTTCTAAATTATATTTGCAGGTATGGAAGGACTAGAAGAGTATGCTAAAAATAAGTCCCCGTTAAATGAACAAAATAATTATGGAAAAGAACCTACTAAAGAATATATAACTAATAACTCATCTAAATTACTGCAAACAATTAAAGATTTAAAAACTGAAATCGATACCGTTAAAAAAGAAAATGAGAGAATCCTAAGAGCTCAGGAGGAGCTGAATCAAATACTGCTGGAAATGTTTTATAACGAAGAAAAGGATAAACAAATAGAATCTGACACTACATCCTATCAACATAAGGGTAAAATTTCAAAATACTCTAAAATTGAAAACAGTTCTTCTAAAATTAACAGTAACTCGCACATAAAGAAACACCAATATTCTAGTGATAGTAGTGAGAGTAATTATCGCTCTAGAAAGAAGAAGTACAACCCCTATGAAGATATTTCTGGGGAGTTCAAAAAGATCAAACCACCAACTTTTAATGGTGAAAGAGAAAAAGGAGAGGAATCCCAAGTATGACTTTACGGAATGAAAAAATACTTTCAAATATATAATTATTCAAATCAGTTAAAAGCGAGGATGGAAATATATAACTTAACTGGAAAAGTCGACATCTTGTGGTAGAATATAAAACGAGTTATGGGCATAAAAGAGAAGAATTTAAACTAGAGCACTTTTAAAAAATACTTTAAAAATAAATTTCTATCAGAGTAATATTACAAGGAATGAGCTAAACAATTTTATGACCTAAGGTTGGGAACCATGAGTATGAAAGAGTTAAATAGTAAATTTTTAAGCTTCCTGTGATATGTGCCTTATATTGTTGATGAAAAACCCCAAGGTACAATGGTTTCTGAGTTGTTTACATTTTTATATTAAGGACAGAATTGAATATGATAATCCCAAAACCCCTGAAGAGGCCATGCGAAAAACAAATTTCTGCTATGAGCAAAATCAGAAAATGGAGAACATACCAAACTGGAAAACAAAAGGGTCTAATAATTTTGAATAAAGAAAGAAAGGTTTCACACCTAATCGAAATTTTGGGCATAATAACTTACTCAGTTTTCCTAACAAAAATTTTCAAGGAAACAATTTAAAAAGTAACTCACAGCAAAACCCTATTGTCACAAGAAATAAAGAATTTACAAATAATCACAGTAACTATGTTAAAAATAACGAACGTAAGGAACTGGTAAAATTTTGGGAATGCTAGGGACCTCACTATGCATCAGTCTGTCCTAACAGTAAGAATACCGTCAACATTCATGTTGTGCAGGAAGAAACAACTGTTGGTGATTTAGTGAGAGGGGTGCCCATAATCAATGCAGCGATGGAAAATAGATAGGTTGAATATCAAACTGCCATGGTGGAAGTAGAAGGTATGCTTAACCATAAACCTATTTTTATTTTAATTCACCCAGATGCTAGCCTGAGTTATGTCTCTCCTGGTTTAGTAGAGAAAAGTAAACTACCAATAGAGAAATTTTCAAAATCATGGCTGGTTCAATTAGCTACAGGAGCAAAAAGGAAAGTAATTGATTTTGTGAAAGATTGCACATTATTTATGAATCAGTTTGAAACTTCAGTAAGGTTGAATGTACTTCCGTTAGGCTCCTATGATGTATTAAATGGAATGGATTGGTTGGAATAGCATCGAGTAGTGTTAAATTGTTTTGATAAAACTTTTACCTGTTTAAATAACGAAGGAGAAATGGTAATAGTAAAAGGAATTCCTAGGAAAAAAACAATCAGACAGATTTCTACCTTACAACTAAAAAGGGTTGTTCAGAAGGGATGCAAATCTTTTGTTGTAACTATAACTAATGAAGAACACATTAATAAAGAAAACAAACTAAAATTAGAAGATATACCAATTTTGAGAGGTTATTCGGATGTATTTCCGGAGGAAAATTTGGGATTGCCTCCAAAAAGGGATTTGGATTTCACTATTGAGATAGTACCAGTTGCGGTGCCTAACTCAAAATCTCCTTACCGAATGAACATCCTGGAGCTTAATGAACTAAAATCGCAATTAAAAGAACTGATAGATAAAAAGTATATAAGACTAAGTGTGTCTCCTTGGGGAGCACCGGTCATTTTTGTTAAAAAGATGGATGGTACTCTACGCTTATGCATTGACTTTCGTCAGCTTAATAATATGATAATTAAAAATAGATAACCATTTCCCCGCAGAGATGATCTGTTCGATTAGTTACGCGAAGCAACAGTATTTTCAAAAATTGACTTAAGATTTGGTTATCATCAAGTCCGGATTAAGGATGAGGATATTTTCAAGATGACTTTTAGGACCCGATATGGTCACTATGAGTTCATTGGCATGCCATTTGGGCTAACTAATGCCCTAGCAGTCTTCATGTGTTTAATGAACAACGTATTACATAAATATCTCTATAAGTTTGTAGTAGTTTTTATTGATGATATTTTAATCTATTCTAAAACTATAGAAGAGCACGAAGAACATTTAAAAAATATTTTACAAGTGTTAAGGGAACATCAGCTTTATGCCAAGTTCTTTAAATGTAACTTCTTCAAAGATAAAATACAATCACTAGGTCACGTAATAACTAAAGATGGGATCTTGGTTGACCAAGATAAGATAAAAGCAATTAACGAATGGCCGGTCCCAAAGGATTTGACTGATGTACGGTCATTCATGGGGATCACCGATTATTATTGAAGGTTTATTGAGGGTTTCTCAAGGATCGTGAATCCCATAACTTCTCTAAAAAAGAATGGGAATAAATTTGTATGGGATAAAAAATGTGAAGGGGGTTTTAACAAATTAAATGAATTATTAACTACTACACCAATTTTAAGATTTGTGGATTCTAAAAAGGATTTTGTTGTATGCACTGATGCATGCAATGATGGCCTTACTCGGGTCTTAACTCAAGAAGGACACGTAATAGCATATGAGTCCAGGAAACTTAAAATTCATGAGAAAAATTACGCTACTTACGATCTAGAATTGGTTGTCATGATACATGCATTAAAGATGTGGTGCCATCACTTGATCGAGAGAAATTTTATTTTAATGACGGATAATAAGGGTTTAAAGTATATGTTGGATCAACCAAACTTAAACACAAAGAAAGATAGGTGGATAGCTTTCCTTAGCGAATATGATTTTGAGATCCAACATATCAAGGGGAAGGAAAATAAAGTAGCTTATGCTTTGAGCAGAAATGTAAGATTAAATTATATGGTAGCAATCAGTACTTACAAAATAGATTTAGAAGATCATCTCGAACAAGGAGTAAAATTGGATGAATATTACCAAAAATTGCAAGCTAAAGTGGCAAAAAATTTAACTGAAAGTTTAAGTACAAGCTATAGTCTAAATGAAAAAGAGTTAATACTTTATAAAAATAAATTGTATATACCTAAGGTACCTAAAATTAAGTTGCTGATTTTGAATAAGATACATAAAAGTCCTTATTCTCGACACCCTGGCTATCAAAAGACAATAACTATGTTACAGAAAGATTACTTTTGGATGAATATGAAGAATGAGTTGGAAGAATATATTGCTAGATGTTTTGAATGTCAACAGGTTAAGACTGAGCATCAGCATCCAGTCAGTTTATTACAGTCATTACCAATTCCTAGCTGGAAATGGGAAATGATCAGCATTGATTTCATTATAGGTTTGCCTAAAAATCAGAACTAGAATGATTCTACAATGGTAGTTGTTGACAAACTCGGTAAGGCAACCCATTTTATACTAGTAAAGACCACTCATAAGGCTGCTAATATTGTTGAAATATTTATGAAACAAATTTTTCGTTTGCATGTAATTCCAAAAGTTATAATTTTTGACAGAGACTCTAAATTCACAGGAAATTTATGGAAATCTTTATTTAAAGGTCTAAATACTACTTTAAATTTCAATACATCTTTTCATCCGCAAATGGATGGACAGACAGAAAGGGTAAATCAAATTTTAGAAGATATGTTAAGAATATATGTTAGAGAACAACCAAGTAAATGGGGGACTACTTACACTTGGTTGAGTTTGCTTACAACAACCAATACCAAGCTTCATCAAAATTCATCCCATTTGAAATTTTGTATGGCAGAAAATGCAATACTCCCATCTCATGGAATAACCATGTTGACAGGTTAATACTAGGACCTGAGTTATTAAAGGAAATGGAATTAACCGTGAACCAAGTACAATGTAATTTAAAGGTTGTAGAAGACAGACAGAAGAGTCAAGCACTCTTAAACAAACTCAGAAATATTTCCAGGTGGGAGAACATGTTTTCATTAAGATAAAACCTAAAAAGATCTCCTTAAAATTAGGGAGTTGTGTTAAGCTAGCGCCCAAGTACTATGGGCCTTTTGAAATATTGTCCAGATTTGGACCAGTGGCATACCAATTAGCCTTACCACCAAATCTTAAAGTTCATAATGTTTTTCATATTTCTGTTTTAAAAAGATATGTGCATGGTGCTGCTCATGTGATAAATTGGAATGATGTGCAGGTGGAGCCGAAAGGATATTTTTTGGTGGAACCGGACTGTATCTTTGACAAGAGGGATATCTTGCTCCGGAATTGCACCATTGGACAAGTGAAGGTGCAATGGAAGCACCTTAGTCCAGAAGAAGTAACCTGGGAACTGGAGAATCATATGCAAGCAGCATATCCAATTCTGTTCCAGGGAAGCTCTAAGGATGATGAATAAAGCAACATCGAGGACGATGTTGGACTTAAGGGGGGTGTATGTCATGTACCCCAATTTCAATAACATTTTATGTTTAAGAAAACATTATATTTTACTTTTATTGTAAATTTTATGACTATTGACCAAGTGGGGTCAAGGACAACTGTAATTAATTATGTTGAATATTTTATTATTTAATAAATAAAAGATGAGACAAATAGCCTAAGGATGTTGTTGAATGAGTGTCCACAGACTCACTAGGAGGAATAGACTGGGGTGAGAGAAAACTGACACATGGTAGCATCCTCAACCAATTCTAGCTATTGCAGGGGGAAACTTCCCTAATTTTATGGTCATGTTCCCCTAGAAAGTGGAACAGAGCAGGTAGCTCATTAATTGAAAAACTGACCAAAAAGAACTAGGCATGCATATATATATTCATCGAATTCAGCAGGAGGCTGTTCTTTTTTTACCTTGTGAAATTTCTGAAGTTGATAAAGGAGCACAAGAGATTCAATGAGGGGAAAGGAAAAAAGTGGATTGAGTGTTTAAGACTGCATTCAGAACTAGTGCAACTGGATAGCTAAGTTATTTACTGCTGAGGATAGAAGTACTAATGTTAATTACTTCTGTTGAGTTGCAGGGGTATCAAATCCCATTTTCACATAGTGCATTCATCCTAGTGGACAAGCATTTGAGCTATCTTCAGGAAAAGGTTGGGTGGAACAGGCTCCTTAGGTTGTTTGTCTCTTCTACAATTTACCAGGTTCCATTGTGTTATCTTATTTATTTTATGCAAGCAAATTACTGGAATGAAAGAAGTCATGTTTAGTTTTTCTATTATTACTTAGATACTTTGAATCTATTAGTATAATGCTTAAGTCTGCAATTTTGTTCATGAAATTTTACTTGTATATGATTATCTGAATAAATGAACCTAGAATTAGATAAGACTGATTAATGAGTAAAATTCATTTCTGTATTTTTCCACTATTCTTGCGATGAAGTACTCTAGTACAGAAGGACTATTTAGTTGTAGATAAAAATGATTATACCTGATAAAATGATCTAAACTGTTATCGAATTGAAGGGTTTATGTATAAATGAATCAGCAGTCTTTTCTTCTGATATGTTACCAACAATATCTCCAAGTAATAGTTTAACATTGGAATCTTTTTAATGTTATTATTCCAACTATTTAGCATAATAATCCATTTCTAGAACTTAACCTTGTATGCAAAAATCTCTAAGAATATTACAAAGAGTCTATACAACAAGTTTTTGCACACAGACATTGAACTATGTGAAGTATAGCACATTAACAAATAGTGTAAGAATATCTATTTATTACACTTAGTAAGAAATTCCATTCATTATTCTAATAATTTAAACACCTAAATCATAAAAATATCACTATATTCATATTACAATATATGAATTTACTACTTAGTAACCTAGCTGTAATAATCATTATAACTCTAATATTACTATAATTAGTTGCAACATGTTCTTCTAAAACCCTACTCTTAAATGTAAAAAATTCTTCTCAAATTACAGAACCTATTTATGAAATAGGATAGATTCCAGCTTCTCCATTTTAAAAGGAAAACTATCAAAATCTAACTACTGCTTATGCAATTTATAAAAAAAATCAGAAGTTAACCATATAGCTTAAATACCAAAACTGCTTATTAAAAACCAAACCGTAGATTAATCTTTACGGTACCCTTTCCACAGATATAATTTCATTAACTAAGTTGCCAATGGATTTAACTAGTTTGCAGCCATAAAATAAATTACAACAAAAACATTGAAAACTCTTTACCAAGCTTAATGCACTGCGCATTCAAAATACCAAAGCAAAAACAAATGCTAAACAGATAATTACACTATGGTCGTAAACTTTGTTATTTAAAGACAAAATAAATTTTAAACAGAGTCTTTTAATTTATCAAGAAATTAACCAACGGTCACCACATTGTCTTCTTCATAAAAAACAAAATGCCTTAACATATTCGTAGTGATGAAGGAGTTACAATGGCCAAGCAAAAAAACTGAGGAAGCTTCCACATAACTTAACCAGTTTGCAAAACGATAACAAAACCCTGGAATCGTAATATTCTCACCCTAAATCGACATTACAAGAGTCGTAGCCCATTTATGAAACCCTAAGGGATATCACTAAAGACGGCCTTACGGCCTCCATCATTTTCATTTCCAAAAACAAAACAGCAAGCTGCTACAAGCAATGAACACCGTAATAAACAGGCTACAAATACCATCAACAACACTGCAGACATAAATCAACAAAGGGTATCCAAGGTTGGGACTAAGGCTTACCAAGCCTTTCTCACTCACCCTTTAGTTTCAGAGGAATCATCTTCAACCTTCGACGCTTGTTTAGTAAATAGCTTGGTATAAATAAAAGTAAAGAAGAATGTTGGAAGATTTTCGATACAACTTACCAGTCTTAAACATTGAGCCTACTAATGCCACGCCTGGGTTTGAAGGAAACAATAATGGCAAAGAACCAGAGCAGTGAGCTTGCTAATACCACGATCGAGTTTGAAGGGAACAATAATGGCGAAGAACCAGAACATTAACTTGCTAACGCCATGGCCAAAAACAAGAACGTTAACTTTTGTATAGACTGGAGGAGGCCGAGGGCCTGTCGGCTCATATCTCCATCCAAACGATCAACTATTGAAAACAAAAAACGTGTTTTAGGGCAACTTTATTGTAAAGGATTAGGGTTTATCGCCAAAAAAACCTCCATCCAACGAGCATCCACCATGTGGATTCCACATTTTTCAAAATTCTTTTTGGTATTGATATAGTTTTGAACCTCCATGTTAACCCTGCCAAGTATATTAAGTAATACTATTCTTTTTGTTAAGAGATAAACAAACTATTTTATGCGTGTTGACGCTTCGAACTAGATTACAATTATTAGGTTATGGATGTTGAGGTTTTGTTAGGTTGTGATTGTTATTTTTATGCATCGAATATATATGCCTAGGTTTGTCTTTTCTTTGTAATTAATTTTAGTTTCCAAGATAAGAATGTAAATGCTTAGGTAAGTTCTAGGGTTAACATGGATAGAACCCATAGTTTTAAATCATTTGGAAGGTATTAGGGTTTCTAGCACAAAAATAACTAAAAGCATGTTTGGATAATCATACACAATCAATCATATAAATCAAATGTTTAGAACAAATAATCACACTATCAATTCAAATTGTGACCTAGGTAGAGTAGTCTTTGCTATAGGCATAGGAACTCTTCCACTTCGATAATCTAGACATTAAATAGAGTTTAAGGATCTTTTCTAGATTACTTGCTTGGTCTTCGGAGTTTTAATTTCTTACATCGTAAACCTGGAAGTAATTTTTACCTGTGAATCCTGTACAAGCATCAGATCTGTGTTAGCTTTGAGAAAAAACAAGTAAGCCTCGGGCTAACCTCAAGCACCCTTCAGTAAAAAAAGAAATAACCATCATAATCATACACGTTCTTACCAACAAACCAATGATCAGAATTCAATATTTTGAAACTCATTAACTTTTGAAAAACATTATATTCAAGACTAAAAATCAATATAGACTGAATACATTTAGTAGCATGTGACTAACAACTTAGTAAGGAAAATTCTGTACCATTTTAGTTACAGTTAACAAAAGAGAATTAACTCCTAAATTTCTCTTAATATATTGTCTTGTAATCTATCTGTTAAACTAGACTAAAGTTAATTATTAAACTAGCATTTTGAATATGATTTAGCATTTAATATCACATAGAAAAATTTTAATTTTTTGTGATTTTTAGGTGATGTTACACCATGGTCTAAACCATATACATACATCATATTCCCACCATATTTCCCTCATTTTTTACCTTCACAATTGTATTTCTACAAAAAATGGTTCAAAACACCATTATTCCTTCCCATTAATGAAGGGATGATGAGCATTTATCCCCACTCTCTTCCAAAAAGGGTCAAAAACCCTAAAAAAGAAATTGGGTAAAAAAACCACAGATAAATACCATGGGTCATTACCTTGGGTAAAAAAACCCTAAGACATACTATAAATACATTGTGAAGTACTTCCCCAAAACACTTTTGGATCACTTTTTGTCATTTTTCCATCAATCACATCACATACTTTACTATCCATATTTTTCGACGCCAATTCCCGCGGAGTATGTTGAGTTCTCTCTGTACCCATTTGGACCCATTCCCCTCACTTGACAACCAGTTGTGGATGATATTGGAGAAGAAAATCGTGGAGCTGCAGAACCACTTCCAAGGACGGCTATGGTCGCCCATTTTTAGAGAGGTGTGTCTAATTTATTTTCTGCATTAGTTAGTTGATATATATGTTAAAACACTTCAAAAATATTTTTTGTTATTTTTTTGTTATTGTTATTGTTTAACTCTTCCTTATGCTATGGATGAGATAAGGTTGGTGCATGTGCACGTAGCTAGGGAGAAATCACTGCTACAACTAGTTATGCTTCTGGCTATGTCCCAAGCTCACTTGTTTCCACATTATAGATGTTTTAATAGTGAGCAATATGTTGAATTTATGGGGCTTTGAAGATTGAATCCTATCTATCAATCGATGATTCCTATCAGGTACAAGGTGAGAAGAATGAAGGATTTTTACTGCAAGTTGTGTTAAAAATCAAGACTAAATTCTTCAATATGAATGATATATCATCTTGGTTGTTGATGACCATTGCCAAGAATTCATGCACCCAAAGCGAATATTTAATCTTGTAGGCCTCTTCAATTTTGAACATCTATGTGAAGAATGATTATGCTTCCCTCAATGCTAACAAAGATGGATATCCAAACATTGATTCTCCATATGGTTAATTCGATGACAATGTTGGCATTGATGTTGAACAAGAAAAGGTAAAGATGAATTTTCTTGAAGGAATCCAAAACTTTGAAATTGGATTGGTATGGAATAATTTGGAATGTGAATGGTTACTTCCTTAATATATCCAATACTTGTTCTATGTGAGTTGTTCTTGATTTCATCCCAAGATTTGATTATGGGATTGGAGATATTACATTGAATATGTTCATCATATGCTTCATCTTTTGGAACCAACGTTGCTTCATCAACTTGGTCGTCTAGTGACATATGCTAGGAATCATTATCAAACTCACATTAGAGGAAATTTCAACTCAAAATGGGCCTTTTAAATTTTATTCAAATTCCATGTCATCATGTGTTAGCCAATGAAATTGCTTTAAATTTGAAATACCATATAGGTCTTAAACAATTTTTTAATATAAATTTGGGGATAGGTATTATAAAAAAAACTACTTTTTTTGTTTGTATTTTTGACATATCTCCCTGTGTTTTTACTCAAATTTCGATCGGGAAAGCTCGTTGGATGCAGAATTAAATTTCGCATCCAACGAGTACCCACTCGGCATACTTTTGACAGACCCCACTACCCCAAAAACAAGAAATATCTGAAAAAATGGAATGATGATGTCATCATTCTGTTTTTTCAAGTATTTCTTGTTTTTGGGGTAGTGGGGTCCATCAAAAGTATGTCGAGTGGGTAGTCGTTGGATGCGGAATTTAATTCCACATCCAACAAGCTCTCCCGATCGAAATTTGAGTAAAAACACAGGGAGATATGTAAAAAATACAAACAAAAAAGTAGTTTTTTTCTTTTCTTCCTCCAAAATTAATAAATATTATTTTATTATTTTAACTATTATTTTATTAATTCATTTCAGGAGGCCCATTTTGAGTTGAAATTTCCTCTAATGAAGCAAAGGATTGTTTTGAAGAATACATAGTTAACAATGTTGATCCCTTTGATGTATTTCATCGTGTTGGGATTGTGATTGAGTCTAAATAACAAGTTCTACTTTGGTTTTTGAACCATGTGAACAAGTTAGCATAGATTAGAGAGTTGTTTTGTTTATTGTGATTATGTCATCAAGAATGGTGAGTATTAGAATGTTTGGTAACTCTAATAATTCTCCATTTTGATATATTTGAAAGACTAATTGAGACCTTAGAGAGATTCTAGAAACTCCACCCTTTAACAATAAGACTCGATAATTGAAAATCCAACCTAGAAAATGAAGGGTGTCAGTTTCTACCAAGAATGCACTCGATATAATTCAACTTAATTTGATTTGACATTCATAAAAAAACTAGTGCAATTACCAAAATACAATAACACTTACAAAAATGGTTGTTTGCAAGTTACAATTTGATGTTGAAAATGAAGTTGAGTTGGTCTCCAAAATGAATGTTTTACCTTTGTAATCACAAATAGGGCTCTG
The DNA here is from genome assembly GCA_001517045.1 of Pseudotsuga menziesii. Lineage (NCBI taxonomy): Eukaryota > Viridiplantae > Streptophyta > Pinopsida > Pinales > Pinaceae > Pseudotsuga > Pseudotsuga menziesii. Next base: position 360,707 of record LPNX010980993.1, on the reverse strand, counting down.
GAATTGAATGTTTTGGATTCTTTTACTTTGCTTATTTGTGGTTCCAAGGCCACGATGAGGAGTTCCAAGTATCAAAAGAATAGAATCTCAATCCACCTGAAAACCTGCCAAGTACACAGGTGCTAAACAACCTCTCGTTGAATGACCAACTAAAAATATTTTTCAACCACTACCTAAAAGACTTGCTTCAGTAAAAGAATTTTCAATTCTTTTTAGATACCAATCAAGGACTGGTCCAGTGGGAAAAGTGTTCCTTTACAATAATTTCCTTTTAATAGACCAACTACTTATCACAACCAATAAAGTCAATAAACTTGGGCAACAATAAAATTGACATATTTTTCTTCCAAAGAAGATTTCAATTGTTCATACTCAATCGAATTGTTACCCAATCTTGGAAGAATTATAGTAGGATGCTCCCTAAAATATTGGCATTCAATTATGTTCCAACTGAATCTAGCATGCGTCTACATTTCCCTTTGCCTCCACATTAACAATGTCCATGCCAAAGCACTCTTCAATTTCTTCCAAGGTGAAGCTGGAACTCTTTTAGGACGTCGTCTCTAATCAAGTCGGCATTGAATGAATTTCATCGAAGTTACCATCATGTGTCGACTTCGTCACATTTTGGTGACATGTCATCCCACTTGTCAGTTCGCACAAAATCATTTTTAGTTGTTCATGAAGGCTTCTCCTCTTCATAAGGTTGAGGTTATTTCGTGAGATGCAACTAGCATATTCTATCAGTTCACCACACATCTTCAAAGGTGTGCTTGATGCCTACAGTAACTCTATGGTATTTACCATACTATCACTCACTTTCGGAAGATGGATCGTCCAACTAGAGCCACCCACTTCTCTCATTGTGCACCTTCATCTTGGCGGATGGGAGAAGAATAAAGTGCCTCGTTTGGGTCATTATGCTATTAGATCACAAGATTAGAAGCTTCAAACCATGGATAAAAGAATCATATGATAAGATACCAAGCACATAGGTATGATGAGTAACATATACCTCACATAGGAGATAAAATCCAAGGATTTAGAACATGAGGAGATAGACTTGGAATGACAGTCCACAGAGGATATGTTTTACAACATGTAAGAGGTAACATATTGAGAGGGGATAGGCTAGATAAGCTTCAAGGAAATCAAGTAGTTATGATAAACCAAGGCTCTAATAAAAACGTATAACAATCATAGCTTCCTAAAGCCTTAAGAACTATAAGGCTCTAATAACATTGTTGGAATCATCCAAAATGAAGATAAGCATGAGTGTTTTTTTATTAAGATGTCTACTATTTTGGTCAATGACCACCAAGGTAATCTTGCACTAGAGACACCCCAAGCCATTCAAAATTGGGGCTTTATAGAGATCATCCCATACTATTATTGAAATTATAGTTTTGTGAAGATGCTTCCATATTTACTCACAAATGATTGACATACCTCGTTTAAGCCTTACTAAAAAATTCTTGAATCTCTCTTACACTATTGTACTTTTTTTATTTAACACTATTGGACTTTTTATCTAACAACTTACAAAGTCAAATGTATCTAGAGGAAAATTATTATACCTGCTCGTATATTGCATTCGTTCAAAATTATTAGTCCCTGCCTTGGGCTACCAGGGACTCTTGTAATCGGCTTGTCATCGTTTGCATTAATCTGCACGCCAACCGAAACCAATTTTAAAAACTTAGCCTATGTTATCAACTTTATTTTCCAGCTATTTTGGCTCAATTTCCAGCTGGCTTTTCATGGGCAAGCTTCCTTTTCAGTGACCAATCAAGTATTTTGATCTCTTATTCGGCCTCTTCCCGAGGCAAAGCAATATTTCTGATAAGTTTTGTCCTATGTTTTGTTTTGGCGTCTATATGAAGTGAAGTACATTTCATTGGAATTAATTTCCAGGTTGATTAATCCTAGAATGAGTTTATCATTAGTTCATGGCATTTAATGCTTGATTGCATAACTTAGAGGAAACATTCATTTTTGTAATGTAGCAGTTAACTACATCCATTGGTGGCAATTTGCATGTAAGTGTGTTTTCAATCTGTATCAGCTAGATCTATTCTTCATGTTCTTCCAAGATGGTTCCCTTTGCTTCAGTACCAGCTAGTCATATTCCTTTCCTTTTTAATACCAGTTATTCATATTCATGTCCTTCTTGAGCAACACTGCCATTCCTTCCGTTCTTGAGCAACATCGTAGGCACTCACAATCAACAATCGGACATCCCAAGCAGCATATCCAAGAACATGAATAGTTTGTTGCAAGGGATTTGTAAATAATACTGCTACCATGAAGAACTTATCAGAAACAGAAGAACAAAAATAGACAGATATGTAAATCTAGATAGTTATTGTCCTCTTTAGATTCTTTCCAAATCTAAGGTTTTATGTTTAATTCTACATAAACTTTTCTGCAGGTGGAGGGAATTACTAGAACCAGGAAACCATAAATACCAGAAAGAACATAATTTTTGTGTAGGTAGTGTAAATTAAGTGAACTAGATATAGCAGACAAATAACATAGAAAACATCTTAGGGGAGTTACAGGAAACATAAATATTTATGCTTTACAATCATATAGAGCACATCTTACTTTTGCAGAGACGAGCAATATTTATGCTTTAATATCATATCACAAATATTTTTTATTTTCTAAATTAATCAGTCTTTAGTACTAGTAAAACCAACAGAGTTCCTTGTAATTATACATGTTACTGGAATAATTGTCCATAGGTCCAGTTGACGTCTGAATTTTCACTATTTATATATGCCAAAGAGAGAGAGGCTTGTCTAAATTTTCACTATTTGTATATGCCAAAGAGAGAGAGGCTCATACAGAGATCTATGGACTGGTGAGCCAGAGACATGTGGACGGGTTCATGAAAGAAAAATGAAAATGGAAAGAACCTTGTAATTGTAAAAGCACTAATAATAATAACAAAGTCCTCCCCTGGCAATACTGGCTAAGCTAGAATTCCCCCAGTTGTAATCGTCTGGCTTCTTCTTCAGCGCACCCACCAGTCCCTTGCATCTACTGGGTTCATGTTGTGTCGAGCAAAACCATCTTCTTCAGCGTACCCACCAGTCCCTTGCATCTCTTGGGTTCATGTTGTGTCAAGCAAAACCTCATGACCGTCATTGCCACCGGGATCCCCGAAGTGGAATACGACGCGGCCTCTGTGTCGACCAAACTATGATTATAAAAGCACTCCCTATTATTATAACGGCACTCCTTCTCTGTGGCTTGGGTCCCTTGTTGATGCTCCATGCAATATGGTTTGGAAGGCTATCTCCTAGATGAGAAAATGTACTGGCACGTGCTTTGGCAATGTTTGTAGAGCAGTGGACTCTATTACTTTCAAGATATATGGGTCACCCAAGATGCATGAGATTATTCTAAGATATGCAACTTCGTATTAGATCCATTATACGAAAGGCTAAATGGTGGGAAGTGCCCATGCTTTTCTCCAGAGTCTATTAAAGTGCTAAAGGAAATTGTTTACTAATACTTGATGGAGGTAAGTCTATATAAATACATATGGAGATCCACTACTCTACAAACATGGCCCAAGCACGTGCTAGTATTTTGATTTAGTGGATGAAATTATTAGTGCAAAGGTAGCGTTAACCTAACAAAATTATACATGTTAGTGGAAGGCCTCTCGCACATAATCCTTGTAAATATTTGTGTATAAGCTTGCATGTCTAGATTCTTGCATGCCACAGACTAAGAGGCTGATAATAAAAATCCCATTACCAGTGTTCTGCAGCTTTGAATCAAATTGAGATGAGTGCGAACAACCTTTCATAGGACTTGGCAACAAGAGTGTTGAGCATATCTGCTCTTGTTACCTAATGCTCATGAGTATCTATGCCACCTCATGGTTTATCTTCAGTGTGTTTAGCCTCGATTTTATCATTAGGGTGAATAACAATATGTTGATTGATCTCAGGGGTGATAGATTTTCCAGCAGTGCCATGTCCTTGTCCATTCTTCGCTGGTTGCTGGGTTCATAGTACCTCATCGAAAGAGTTGCTTAGTGGGTTATCATGCAAATGCATTAAGGAGAAGATGTTTAGGGCCATGAGACACATGGCTAGAAAAATATGACCAGTTGTTATGGATCTAATGAACAAGTGTTGTTCCGTCACCAACGAGTGTCGAGGCATGATGGTGGTCAATGGGATTTGAACAATTGACACCATCCCTTCCTTCCAACCTTAATAGAAATGAATGCCCGTGAGATTGAATGTGTGGCGCAACAAGCTCTCATGTTATTCTCACCTTTGCACGTTCTCATGGATTTTCCATTTGGCTTGAGCTGGTAAAGGGTTTTGAAGGCCACGTGGTGTATAATAAACAAACTATTCAAATGAGCTTTATCTTTAATAAAGTTAAAGGAGGCTAATCTCGTCAGGGAAACAAATCATACAAGCGACAGGGCGGCTTAATGAAGGTAGTCAGTATTGGACCCCCATGTGATGCTTTTTCCAACAAGCGCTAGTGATCAAGAGCCCAACAAGAAGTCAAGCATTTAGTAATTAAAACAATACTTTCTAATTGACGCTATGCACATTGTTCATTGTTTGACTCCCGGAGGACACTCATGGTTTGTCGGTCTGGATCCTTCATCTATTCTAGTGCAATGATTTAGATCACTGACAGGGTATCTTGGCCATTTCCCTTTATTTCTTAGTATACAAGCGATAACTATCAAGCACTCCATTATCTTTGGTGAAGGGTAAAACAAGGTTAAAGTCACACGAATTCAAGTGAGCCCCTGGCCTTTTAATTCCGCAGAAAAGCATCTCGTAAACAATTTTCAATTTGCAGAAAGTTTTCATCTGCGTTGTTTTTACCTTGATTGCAAACAGCATTATCATTGAAATAAACAATGCTCAATGATATTCACTTTTTAATTTTCAATTTTGCAATGTATATTTCAAAGAAACTTTTGTACTATTTCCATCTTGTGCAAGACGACTAATTTTGATGTTGATACTTAGTCAATCGATCTAATTTATCTATGCGATTTTTTTGAACATTTTCTTTCGTTGAGAATACACAAATATGTTTATATGACTTTACCTTTCAGTTTTTTTTTCAATCCATTATATATGCATCATATTATGCTCTTATATCAATTGTAGAGTTCTGCTTGCACTACTATTTTCATATTGAAGGTGATAACTCTAACTATTCAAAAAAATTCACTTTTCTTAATCAAAATAAATACAATTAGCTCTATATGACCTTGAGCCAATTATCAATTTTATTCTACTTACATGAATTGATTTTTGCTATGCTTGTCATATGCTTCACATCATGCTCTCCTTCCTTGCTTCTATGGGCTCATCTTTGTAGATTCAAATATTTATATGCTTCAGTTGACGTCTATATTCTAAAGTATACAAACTCTTCATTTACATTATTTCAATCAATTATAAAAGCCCAACGCTCTTTCACATTTTCTCACGCTATGGGATTCATGATATCTTAGTGGGGCCCGCTTGACGTCTTTGTCTTTGTTACCTGTAACTATCCTATGGGCAATGATAGGACCACCAATAGCAACAAAGCAAGAAGCATGCAACATGCAAATGCCATAGACAACAGTGTGTTCAAAGAGCTTAAAACCAAGGGCTAAAGAATCAATTACATAAGGCAGGGACTTGCTGCCTTTAACAACTCTCCTTGTTAGACATGCATTGACCACCTATTAACAAAGTTTACTATCTATTAATTTGATTTCCACATTTTTCATATTAACCAAACTTTTAACAAAGTTTCCAAACTCATGATTTCATGTATTGCGCTTATCCTAACTTTTTTTATTTCAAATCTTTATATTAACCAAACTTTTAACAAAGTTTCTAAATTCATGATTTAGTGGGCTTATCGTAACTTTTCAAAGAAAATTTGCTTTGCTTCATTGTTATGGGTTGAAATATCCTAACTTTTCAAAAAAAATTGCTTCATTATTATTGGTTAAAATATTGAAGGTCTTATTGCTCAGCAGGCATTGTTGAAGTATTGAGGATTATTTTTTTTCTTTCATTATTATTGGTTAAAATATTGAAGGTCTTATTGCCCAAGAGACAGCAGAATGCTCCATTTCTAGGCTGGAAATTGAATGATAGCATTGAATAAGACATCTATTTTGCATAGTTTTAAACCTCCTTCACCTCCAGGGTTCCTATGCACAGCCTTCATTGCTACTCATTCACCACATGTTTTCTATGCATTGAATTTAGTATCGGCATCATCAATCCTTCACCGCCAATATCCTTCATGAAGAATGCAAATCAGAGATTCTTCGTAATGAATGCATGTGCAAAGAGGAGCTGCAGAATCATTGGCCCGCCACCTGGTAAACTCTTTCCCTGTGGCTTTATGGATGGAGCATCACAAAAAGGGATTGCTGGTGCTGGTATAATCATTCTCATTAGTGACATCCACTATCTGGAAATCTCTTTAGGAGTCGGACATGGCACTAATACCAAGGCGGAGTTGCTCAGTCTTTGGGCACTCCTGCATATATCCCAAATGATGGGGATTCCTCTTGCACAAGTATATGGTGATTCTCTGATAATCATCAATTGGGCAAAGGGATCATCTACTCTCTCCCAACCTGAACTTGTTCATTGGTGTAGGGAGACGAAGAGGCTAGCTACTAGCTTTCAGGGTCTGTCATTCAATCACATTTATCGAGAGCACAACAATGCGGCTGACCGTCTTTCTAAAAAGGCACTTTCTCTTTCTCAAGGAAAGGGCTGTATTATGGAATATGTTGAGAACCGCCTGGTTTATTCTGGATACTTCCAGTTTTTCTGAAGTAGTATGGTGTCTCTTTGAACATGCTTTGCATGATATCTTCGGTGATACAGGGTTTTCCCTGTTTCTGTTTATGTCTCTCCCACAGAAGTGCTTCTCTTTAGAACGCTGTTCAGATGAGTTATTGGCTCTCGATCGATGTGACTGAACTGACAGTCCCATTTCCATGATGAGTCAGATTTCTGATGGGTTTATTTATTGATATTTGTGCCATTCCTCCTAAGATTCCAGGGTGGTTGTCATGGTCTGAACATGCTGAACTTGTATAATGTCTTTTGATTCAATGAATAACAAAGGCAGATTTTTTCCTCTTGAAAAAAAAAAGAGGAGCTTTATTTGTCAACCATTTCTATCGACCAAATATCCATTTCAATTTATTACAAGAACACATCATATTTAATAGTATCTCAGCATTGAAGAGTCTACAACACTCACTTGGATTTGGTGTACTGCTCGAATAATAATGGTATGTGGATGTTTTTTTTTCACTTTACAAGAACACATCATATTTAATAGTATCTCAGCATTGAATGGTATGTGAATGCTTTTTCTTTTAACTTTTCACAGAAAACTCATTTGCTTATTAATGTTCATTGCCCATAAAAACCATATTACTGGATACCACTGCTTTATCACTCGCTAAACCATATTACTGGATGCCACTGCTTTATCACTCACTAGTTCATCATCGCCACCGGTGCACCACTAACCGTCAAAGCCTCTAGATACTATTAGAATTTAGAATTTGTACAAGAAACATAACAAAATCTTATTCTATAAAAGAAACACATAAAAACTGGCACTTCTAGCATGAATTGATGGCAAGGATTCCTCCTACGCTTGTTGCTTCTTCCTCCTGGCTTCTCAAGTCTTCATCGATTTGAAAGAGCTTAGAGACAATTTGAATGATTTTCTCTCTGGGAATATCTCACAACCTATCTTTGTGGTCTTGAAATATCTCACAACCTGTACAAACAAGATAGGGAGTAAGCATATTGTTCTTTGAGCTTTGTTTGTCAATTTACATATTCTGCAATGCATTGCATAAAGGCATTCTTGAGTAAAGAGGTTAGTAGTTATATTTTCTTAGATAACATACTCTGATAATTTTGATTTGGTTTTTATGGGTTTCTGTTTCAATAAATGAAAAAATGATGAAGCATTCAAATTTGATAAAATCAGGCAAGCAATTAGGTAAGATTAAGGCCATGCCACAAAACATAAATCCTAGAAAAAAATTTGTAAAATCTACACCAAGTACCAGAAACAACACGTGGAGGAGTAAAAACTCATAGGCTCCTATTTGTTCTCAAAGTCTCTTATTTGTTCTCAAATACTCTCGTAAGATGGTGTTTGACAATAAATTCTCCTATAATATGGCGTTTTAGTGTAGTTGTCTTCCCTACAAATTCCATAAGGATTACATCAATACAATAAGATACTTTTTTTTATTTACCAATACTGAATTTATTCTGAGATATAGAGGCAAACCAAAAGCCTGTCTTCTTATAGGGGTGCTCAAGTAGTATCTTTCGGGCTTCTTGAGAGCTACAACTAGTGAAGGAGACTACATGCCCGTGTCTTTTGTGGAAGGAAACCACCATTCATAAAGGAAAAGGAGATGAGATGTGTAGATAAGGAGGAGCCGCCAATGTTGTTTGCTGCCATTCTTAAGATCTGTCCGTGGAATCACATAAGGGTATATAGATAGCATGGCCAGGTTTGTTAGGTAGAATTGGACCAACTATAAGGCCAGGTTCTTAGAGAATTTACCATTAACTATACTACTTCATGCGACCACTATTATAATTACATCGGCCACCTCTATTTTATTTGGGCCCCTCATAATCTCCCAAATGGAATGATATTTATCAATGACTGAACTCAATTACAGGAAATTATGGAAGCTCACAAGAAATTATACAATTTGCGCACAGATTTGCCAGTGCAAAGAAGTAAAATTGGCCACTCCAGTCTGCTACTATAAAAGTTTCTTCAACAATGCAATATGAGAATTAATTCCATGTCGTTAAGACACAAAATGTACTCAGGTCCTGAATATTTATGTAAAGCAAAGATCCTGAATCTTTGTGTAAAGCAAATTATATTTGAAGGAAGAAAATGAAAAAAGCATGAACAACCAGTGAAAACTTTGTTGAGAACACAGAAACTTATGGATTCTCTCGAACAGCTCTCTATATAGTGTAATAACAAGATGTATTTGTTGCATTGATTCAACTTTATTTAGGCGGATAGTTAAGCCATGGGTATATATCTTAGAATTTTAGGGTGGACTACCATCTATGCTTTTTCATCTATGGACGAGAATGAGACAAGTGTATTGTGGGCGTCGACAAGTGTACTTTCCAGATTGATTCTATGGACGTTGTTCAAAATTAATAATTAAAAAAATAGCTTAATTAAGTTGTGATAAGTACAACTTAGTGATAGTTGTAAGAATTAAAATTAATCTTCAACTATTGGATTATTAAATACAACTCCGAGCTTAACTCCATCAATTATTAAATACAACTATTAGCTTAACTCCATTCTAGAACTATTAGCTTAACTTAAACTTTAATCACAGTTATATTGGATAACTATTAGCTTTTTTTTTTCCAGAGGAAAGTCTTTGTTATTCAATGAATCAAAAGACATCTTTTACATCTCAGCAGGATGACTGCTAAATCCCAGAGCCAAACGCTACAAATATAAATGGCATATACTGCATGAAGACTGCCAAGCAGATACATAACTGCAGAAAAATACATCATATACATAACTGCATGAGGGACTGCCTGATCCCATATACAACATCAACAACAAAAAATGACAAACAGAGCAGCGGATACAAAAAAAGTCTGATCATAGCAGACTTTTCTCATCATCCCTGATATAACAGGTCAGAAAATACTGAGTAATATCGAAGATGAACTTCAAACATTCAATATCAGAGCAAAACATGCTGGCAAGAAGAACTCTACATATAGCAGAAATAGAAAATCATCCATCATCCATAACCATGCTGAATAAAAGTAATATTCAGCTACTCTAAAATAGATAAAGATTGCCTTGGTTCACAATCAATCCATCCAAAGATTCTGAAAAAGCAACAGCTCCCATATCCAGATTCAAGCCTTGTTTAGAGAGTGCATCTGCCAGCGTGTTATGCTCATGATATGTATGTTTAAAGATCACCGGCGGGGCCTTTTGAAGCATAAGTCTAATGTCGACACACCAGTGCATCAGAGATGGAACATCAAGTGCAGTAAATCTGTTAAGCCATGAGATAATAACCAAAGAATCCCCATAAATCAGCTGCATAGGGAGACCCATCAAAAGGCTGACTCTAAGAATAGCCCAGCCTGCCAATAATTCTGCTCTAGTATTCGAACTTCTTCCACAACCCATTGAAAAGCTATAGAAATGAGAATCATTTATAAAAATCACAAAACCTGATTCTCCAATAGACTCCGCAGCAGCTCCATCGAAAAAACCACAAGGAAGACATTTTAATGGTTCAGGTCCTATATGGCGAACTTTGTGGATTTTCAGAGGCACAGGAAAAGTATTTACCATGCCTTCAATTCTGGCAATCAAAACAGAGAGGGATGGTTTCTTATTTTCAAATAAGCATTGATTACGGAAGAGCCAGATACCCCATAATAAAAATAGAGGCAATTAATAGTAAGGGGCAGAACTCACAGTACAAGAGAACCAACGGTCCAAGAAAGAATGAACGGAGCTGAAAATAGGGAATGAGCAGCTGAATTTTTCTTTAAAGAAAGTGAATATACGGGCAGAAAAGGGACAACAGAAAAATATGTGATGGATATCTTCTTGGTTAACTTCACAGAGGACACAACGACTAGGCCCATTATAGCCTATTTTTTGCAATTGCTCCCAGGTTAATATCTTTCGATATATCAACAGCCAGATAAAGCATTTTATTTTCAGAGGAATAGTCAAAGTCCACAAAATTTTCAGAACCTGATCATTTAAATCTGAACAGTTATTAGATATTACACAGGAATAACCTTCAGCAGCAAATAACGGCCCTGTATATTTGTTATAAGACCAAATTAAAATATCATTTTGATCAGAGAGCCGAATATGACCAAATTCCAAACCTCTTATAAAATTATCCCAAATAGATTTCCAATCACCCAAAAGAACTATTAGCTTAACTATTAGCTACAAGTGTACTATCTAGATTTAGAAAAATTAAACTTCAATTTCAAGTATTTAAACTTTGAAGTTCAACTATTCGATTATTATAAACAACTATGAGTTTAACTACATTAATGATACAAATATTATCTTAAATTCAACTCCAATCATGACTTTTATTTGAACTTCAGTTGCTCATATAATAACTTTTAAATTAACTATTAGATACAACTATTAACTTAACTCTTGGCTACAACGCCCTCAATTGTGGTGTTTCCAAAGATCTGTGCTTTTAGAGATATGTAAACTGTTGCAACAATCGAGTGATTTCATTACATAATTTTCCTCAGAAAGAGATATTGTCACTATGAAATATGGTGTTTACACTGCAATTAGCAATCCAACAATATACACAGACTTCAATCAGCGATCCAATATGATAAGTGTGTCATCCATTCCAAAAAAACATTCACACAACCTCTTTGAGATCTGAGGTCTATTTTAGTTTGGTTATGTAAGCAATAAACTCCTCCAAAGCAATTCCCATATGGATGATCTTCTAATTTGGTTGCCAAAAACAAAAAAACATGTTACAAGGCTGGCTCAACTATCAATCTTTTTTTGGTTCATCCTTTCCTTGTATGTGGTTACAATGTTGGGTGTGGATTAGTACTTCTAAATAAAATTGTGTCACGGCTCGGTGGTGTTCAATTTTTTTTTAACAATGAGTCACGTGTTTCCTTATTGTTTTCAGTTGTTTCATGTAACAAAACTCTGATATTCACTTGGTGTATCATTCATTGTAGGGGAATAACTTTGCGATGGGTTGTGAAGGTAGTTTCTTTGAGGAAAGAAAGAGGCTTTAATTCGGGTAAGCCCCGAGTCTCGGCTCGCTGCCATTGGCAGTGACTTCGAAAAATTTAAACCCCAATGTGCGGCTCGTATTTCTTACATCGACTTCTATAAAGTTTCTCATATAGTGCTTCAGGAATCCTTGTCATGTAATTGTATTCCATGAAGTTTAATATTGAGGGTTTTAAGCCCATTCGTTTTGATTATGAACTTTTTATGGTTATAGAATATTATTTATAGTAGGTGTTTAATTGCAAGAATGAGAAGTGCATTTCAATATGGATTGGTTGTCAATCGTTCTTTGTATATATTATATAAACTCTGGATATTTTTTTTAGCAAGGTACCTAAAATTACTCGTGTAGCTTTACAACTTATTCTTTTCCATGTTAGCACTGCAATTATTCCTAACTTAAAATTTTGAGCTCGGGTGTATACTTAGAGTTGTTGAGCTCTACCATAAATGTTGCGATATAGACTAATTCTTTCCTATTCTCTCTATGATTCTTTCCTATCCTATAGATGGATATTTCCTATCATTTTTTAGGATCTGCAGCTTGATTATAGGATCTGCAGCATGACTGTAGGATCGACAAGTCGATTGTAGGATCTGAAAATTGATCCATTGATGTATATGTACCTGTACAATTCATTGTAATAAAACAGAATTATTTTTCTCTTGAACTATGTTTTAAACTTGGTATCAGAGCCAAGAAGCTTAAATCGCTAGTACTCTCCATTGAACCATGGCCGACTCAGATTCTAAAACATCTAGGACCAAATCTGCTCCCATTATTATTCAATCTGAAGGTTCGTCGTTTAATGCAGGGATTGTACTCGATGAAACAAACTATGATTTGTGGTCTCAAATCATGGAGATGCATATTACTGAGAAGGAGAAACTCTATTTCATTCGTGGTAATTCACAGTCACCTACCGAGAAGGATGATGGATATGAGAAGTGGTATGCAGACAATCAAAAGGTCAAGAGATGGTTGTTGATGTCTATGTCCCCAGAAATCATGAAGAAATTTATTCACTTACCCACTGCTCGAGATATTTGGAAATCTCTTTCAAAAGATTTTTATGATGGAGCAGATGAATTGCAGGTGTTTGTCTTGAATCAGAGGGCCTTCTCTGTGAAACAGAATGGAAAAACACTCTTGGTGTATTATGGAGAATAAACCAAGATCTTTTGTGAGTTGGATCATCGCGATAAGGTGATTATGGAAAGTGAGAATGATGTTGAATCTTACCAAAAATCAATTCAGCGACAAAGGGTGCATATTTTTCTTGCTAGATTAGATGGTGAATTCGAACAAATCTGTGGTGAAATTTTGAGAAAGGATCCTATCCCCAAATTGGAAGCATGTTATGCTTTGTCTACCATGAATCTGTTTGAATTGCAATGATGAATGGAGAACCAGAAAAATATGAAGCTTTAGCCATGGTGACTCAAAATCGGTCTAATCAGAACCGATCTTCCCAAAGCTATCCTAAGAACACAGATGGTGCCGATAAGTCCACCTACAAATGCACTCATTGCAATCAAATTGGTCATACCAAGAGCCACTGCTTTGAACTTGTGGGGTATCTAGAGTGGTGGGATCATAGCCACGATTCACAAAAGAAGAATTCCAAGAGGACCTCCAGTGCTGCAGTTGTCAAAACAAAGACAACGGATGGTGTTGCTAGTCAGATCTCGGCATTAGTAGCAGTGGCAGGTAATGGTGGTAAGGTTTTAAATATTTCTACTCTTGTTTCTAATAGTGCATGGATACTTGATTCTGGTGCTACGGATCATATGACGCTTGATTCTAGATAGGTCTCGCCTCTTAAACCATCAGCACAAAAATTTGTTTCCACTGCCAATGGCTCTTCGGCCCCAATTATTGGAGAAGGGTCTTTACCACTCACTCATACTTTAAATCTAGATTTTGTTTTAGTTGTTCCATCTTTGGATTATAATCTGTTGTCAGTTTCCCAAATCACCACTACCTTACTTTGTATTGTAATTTTTTGGCCTGATTTTTGTGTGTTTAAGGACATCTGAACGAGGAAAAAAATTGGTTGTGGTGTTAGGCGAGGAAAGTTGTATTACTTGGACTTAGTGTCAAAGAATTCGGACATGTTACGTCAAGCTTTAACGATGGATGGCTCTAAGGGGGGGAAGAAGAAATCTGAAATTTGGTTATGGCATCGACGTTTGGGGTATGCCTCCTTTTCTTACCTGAAGAAATTATTTCCTAGTTTATTTGTAAAATTTGATGTTTCTAGTTTCCACTGTGATGTTTGTGAACTTGCAAAAATCCATTGTGCTTCGTTTCCATTAAGTTTGAATAAAATTCCAGTCCCTTTTATGGTCATACATTCTGATGTTTGGGTTCTGTCCAAAGTTACTACCTTTGGTGGATCACGTTGGTTTGTTACTTTTATTGACGACTGTACCAGGATGACTTGGGTGTGCTTGATGAAGTCTAAAGTGAAGTGAATTTGCTATTTCAAATTTTTTATAAAATGGTTCGTACTCAGTACAATGCACATGTTCAGGTTCTCTGTAGTGACAATGGAGGAGAATATTTGAGTTCTAAACTTCAACAGTATCTGAAAGCATAAGGAACTATTCATCAAACTACTTGTCCTAATACACCTCAGTAGAATGGGGTGGCTGAGAAAAAAAACCGCCACTTGTTGGAGGTTTTCCGTGCTTCATTGATAGAATCCCATATGACATTATCCTATTGGGGAGAAGCACTTACCTCTGTAGCATATTTGATCAACCAGGTACCCTCTAGCACTATTAATTTCCAAACACCATCTCAGGCTCTCGCTGAAGCAATTGTTGCTCCAGTTGTCCCAAATTTATCTCCTCACATGTTTGGTTGTGTAGCTTTTGTACACCTCCATAAGCCTCAACGCAACAAGTTGTCTCCTCGAGCGCTATGATGTGTCTTTCTTGGATATGTTGCTTATCAAAAGGGGTGCCGATGCTATCATCCTTCAACTCAACGAATGTTTATTACATTAGATGTAACTTTTCATGAAGACTTGATGTATTTTTCCTATGAGCCTGAACTTGAAGGGGAGTACCAGAAGGAAATTCAGACTCTAGACTATGATGGTCACATCTCTGAAGATGTGGTTGTTCACATCTCAAAAGTAGAGGAACTCTCTAATGTGCTGAATCAAGAAGTGGGCGAATTGGATGTGGGCGGTTTGACTTTGGATCCAAGTAGTGATGAACACCCAGAAATTGAAGTTGTGGCTCCACGCATGTCCGAGTCTCTCACACCACAGGAAGCTGATACACCAAACCAATCGCTTGCTGAGGATGCTCCTGAACCATTTAGAAGACAGCTACCACAATGTCACACCAGAGGTATTCCTAAACCCACATATGAACCTGAGCTTTCCAGTAACGTTAAATACCCCATGAGTCATTATGTGTCTAACCATCGTTTGTCAGAATCAAATCAGTCATTCATAAATCAATTATCTACTGTATCTATTCCTAAAAATATGCAGGAAGCCTTAGCTGACCCAAGGTGGAAATCTACTATGAATGAGGAGTTGAAATCTTTGCAGGAGAATAAAACTTGGGAACTTGTTGACCGTTCACCAGGAAAGAAACCAGTCGGATGTCGATGGGTTTACACTATGAAGTAAAAAGAAGATGGTGCAATTGAATGCTTTAAGGAAAGACTGGTGACAAAAGGATACACCTAAACCTATGGGATCGATTATACAGAGACATTTGCATCTATAGCTAAAATCAATATAGTACGAGTCTTGTTGTCTCTTGCTGCGAACTTGAGTTGGCCATTACAACAGTTTGATGTGAATAATGCCTTTCTACATGGCGAGTTTCTCGAAGAAGTTTACATGGAACTCCCACCAGGATGCATGATACCAGAAATGCATAGTTGAAAGGTGTGCAGATTAAAGAAGTCACTATATGGGTTGAAACAGTCTTCGAGAGCATGGTTTGGAAGGTTCACAAAGTCTATGAAAGCCTTTGGTTACTGTCAGACCAACTCAAACCACACTTTATTCTTGAAGAAACAATAGTGTAAGATAACTGCACTTATTGTATATGTGGATGACATGGTGGTTACAGAAAATGATCCTGAAGAAAGGGAGGCTCTACAGGATTACTTGTCCAGAGAATTTGAAATGAAAGAACTCAGCCCCTTGAAATATTTCCTTGGGATCGAAGTTTCTCGATCTGATAAGGGGATTTTTCTATCTCAAAGAAAATATGCCTTAGACTTGTTACAGGAAACTGGCATGTCAGCATGTCAACCCGCTGATACACCAATGGAAGAAGGATTGAAGTTATGTGTTGGGTCTAATAAAGTACCAGTTGATAAGGGGAGATACCAGAGACTCATAGGAAGATTGATGTACTTAGCACACACAAGGCCGGACCTTACCTATGCCTTGAGTATTGTTAGCCAGTTTATGCATAATCCTGGTGAGCAACACATGAATGCAGTTATGTGCATTCTGAGATATCTGAAATCTGCTCCTGGAAAAGGAATTTTATTTACTAAAAATGAAGATTATCAAAGTGTGGATGCATATACTGATGCTGACTAGGCTGGAGTAGTCGATGACAGGTGTTCTACTTCAGGTTATTTCACCTTTGTAGGAGGTAACCTTGTTACGTGGAGAAGCAAAAAATAGAATGTTGTTGCCTGATCAAGTGCAGAGGCTAAATTTAGAGGTATGGCACTTGGAGTATGTGAAGCATTGTGGCTAAGACTTCTCCTCAAATATTTGGGCTATCCGCCTAGGCAGCCAATTTGACTGTATTGTGATAATAAAGCAGCATGTGATATTGCTCATAATCCGATTCAACATGATCGAACAAAACATGTGGAGGTAGATAGATTCTTCATTAAGGAGAAGTTGGATCAGGAGATCGTGGAGTTGCCTAAGATTCAATCAGAGGATCAGTTGGCTGATATTCTCACCAAAGCAGTTTCAAGTCGAGTGTTCTCAAAGTTTTTGGGCAAGTTGGGCATGTGTGACATCTATGCACCAACCTGAGGGAGAGTGTTGCGATATGGATTGATTCTTTCATATTCTTACCCATTCTTTCCTATTCTCTCTATGAATCTTTCCTATCCTGTAGATGGTTGTTTCCTATCCTTTTTTAGTATCTGCAGCTTGATTATAGGATCTGCAGCATGACTGTAGGATTGGCAGCTCGATTGTAGGATCTAGAAATTGATCCATTGATGTATATGTACCTGTACAATTTATTGTAATAAAACAGAATTATTTTTCTCTTGAACTCTGTTTTGAACTATAAATTGTTACGGACCCTATGCTTATGTTTTACTTTGTGTTCAAAGTCGGTAACTTGTACATAATTTTACATTTTCATTTACTGAAGTTTGTAGTGAAGAGTGGTTATTTTTATGGATTGTAATGTTACATATACCTAGATTTGAGTATTACCAAAACTGCTTTAAATTTGTTTTTAAATTAACCAACAATAGTAGGGATCTCGTATTGACTTTAAATATGTCAATTCTATGTTACTTTAAGTTTTGTAATCACATTTACCGTGGTTCTCCCCTTCATGTGCACATAGGGTTCGTTGACTCTTGATCTATCACTATTAGGGTTTATAGTAGATCTTGGTTTATAACTAAACACCATATCATATGGTTTATATTAAATTACTCAGGTAAAACATGTTACCACGATTAGTAAGACTAACATTTGCTCCATTCTTAAATAAGAAATCATTGAGTAAATTTATTTTGGTAGTTGGGAAAAAATAAATAAAAAATATCCCATGTGGCAATTGAACTTAATGGCAATGGTAATGTTTAGTCCATGTGATAATGAAACTCTTTCTAGCAGTTAGAAGTAGAGCTAATGTGCACAAAGTTTAGTCAAACTGCATCTTACAACTAGGAGTTGAAGTAATGTGCAGTTTTTGTGATAGTGAAACTCCTAATAAACCCCTGTGAACTCCTAAAAAATTCCTTTGAACTCATGTGATAACTGCACTTAGTGGCATGGTAATGTGCATATCATGTGAAAGTTGAACTCCATCTGAAAATGTGAGTCGATTTAATGTGCATAAGGCTTATTTGAACTCCATTTGGAAGCTAAGAGTAAAGATAACTTGAAATTGTTATATTAACCCATATCATGGATAGGCTAATATGCCAACAAAAAAATGCATCCAAGATGTTATAACCTTCCAATAAAATACCTTTTATGGCCAGACAGATCCTAGATCTTGATGATATATGACCATCCAGTGATCCCCCACCTCTAAGAGTTACGATTACAAGCTCCCAATTGGGAAGCTTGATGTTGTTCGAGTGGCACACAAAGCTGCTAGCCACCACGTTGCCATTGTGTATATATAAAAATGCTAATGGCATGCAAAGTTGCTAGCCACCACAAACTGTGTATATATAATAATGCTTACATTTACACTTTTCTTCTTATTATAATCTATCATTTATGTCTTTATTAATTGGAGTGGAATTGGAGTGTTGAAGTTTGTTTAATCAACTACTGTGTTCCTTGTCTTTGTACTCATGATTATGGTTGGGTGTATCGTAAGAATTTATTAACCAAAACCTACTAACTTGAAAAAAATGGAGAATATTACTATATTGCTTGACTTTTTAGACGAACAAACCAGAAGCAGTTTTCCAACAAAAAGCTGCAGCCAACTTAGACATGACTTCTCAAGGAAATCGAATTTGACACTGGCTAACATGTCTAATCTTTCTCTATTAAGACTTGACCGGTATTTATATATATATCATTAGAGCTCAAAGCAAGTTGAGTTTGTGTATATGTCAAATATAAGATTAGTTTTTTTAACTATAGGCGAGGGGCATATTATTGATTTTTACGCAGGATGATAGATTTCAGCCAGTAGAACCAGGCTCCCAGGCTCCCGATAATTGACGTTGCATTTTATTTTTTTGTTGAAAACACAAATGCAATAGCTAAATGAAGCCCTGTCCAAGCTAGAGAACTGACTTCGAAGAGTCCTGACAAATGATGATTGAGATGGGATTTGGCATTTTTGAACCATGAAACACTTGGTCTCCATTTAGGTTGTAGATGTAACCTACCCGCTATTAAAAAGATGGCAAAAAGAAATAGCAAGAAAAGAGCTCCAGTATAAAACTACTATATTATATTTCTTATTGGAAAAGACCATGCACTGGAACTATTTGATTCTATCTATGAGACGAACTTATAAAGATGGAATTGCATAATAGTTGTTGGAAATATTAATTAATTGCAAATTCATATAAGATCTTAGCCGATTCTGTCAAAGTCGGTACCAGTTCAGTCTCTGTCACACGGGCTGACAAGATGAAGAGTTCACTACTGTAATTTATAAACCAATCGAATTAAATTTATGCTCAATTTTTAGGTAGATAGTTATTACAGTATTTAATGTTAAAATGTTAAGTCAGTAGATTCACGGAGAAGAAAAATCTAGTTTGCATATAAATAGAAGAAGAAGATTGTAAATTAAGTTAGACACAATTAACATGAGCCACTAAAAGGTCAAATATCTCTATAAATTTCAAGTTTGCATTTACCATAGGTAGTTCTTTGTTATGTCCCTACAAGTTATATAAATCAAATAATTTATGGTTGAATACATATTTATTTATCAGTACATTCTCTCTAGAATTACTTGAGTAAATGTTGTTTACATTTATAGTTTGAGTGAAAGATCAAATAATCCATAAAATTTTCACCTAGTAAAAGCTCCAGGTTTTACCACAAAGTGGTGGACACAAGTCTTCTTAATGTTTGGTTATATGATTTTGTAATTCTGTCAAATTGTTGTTGTGTAGAGGTTTACTTCATGTTATGGGTCAGTGAAAATTATTATTGATTTCATAAGTCTTTAGACTAAGAAACTTCATTTATGAAATTCTACTATAAGTGGTTAAGTCGAAGTAAACCGGTCCAAGTAAGCCTGTGGAGTAAGTCGTAAAGGTAGAAGTAAACATGTCGTTTAAATTATGTGGAAGTAAAACCTATAGAAGTGAAGTGAGTTTGTAAAACCAATAAGTAAGAACTTGTCGAGGTAAAAAGAGTTGGGTCGAAAAGTCCAACCAAATCTAGTCTTTAATAAAAACTAAATTTTTGTGATTGAGGGGTAACTCAAGTTTAACCGACTCAGTTTTTTCTACAGCAAGGTTTAGGAAAGAAATCTTGTCTTAAAAGTGAAAAAGTAATTTTCTAAGGATAATTAAAAATTAAAAATGGATTATGAATATTGGTCTCTAACAATGAAGCCATTGTTCAGAGGTCAAGATGTTTGGGAAATTGTCCAGAATGGTTATGAAGAACCAGCAGATCAAATGACATATAACAATATCACACAAGCTAAGAAAGATACACTGAGGGAACGGAGGAAGAAAGATGGAAAATCATTGTTCTACATACATCAAGCCATGCATGAAAGAATACTCCCAAGAGTACCGGCAACAATTACCACTAAGCAGGAATGGGATACATTGGAAACCACATATCAAGGCTTGGACAAGGTAAAGACTTCCAAGTTGTAGATTCTTAGAAGAGATTTTGAATCTCTGTCAATGAAAGATTCAGAGTCAATAGACTCATTCTACTATA
The DNA here is from genome assembly GCA_001517045.1 of Pseudotsuga menziesii. Lineage (NCBI taxonomy): Eukaryota > Viridiplantae > Streptophyta > Pinopsida > Pinales > Pinaceae > Pseudotsuga > Pseudotsuga menziesii. The sequence goes on along the minus strand of LPNX010980993.1, from coordinate 340,191 downwards.
GAGTTGTTGGTTTGATAAATCACCTAAAATCTCATGGACAAAAAATAGAAGACCAAAGGGTGGTTGAAAAAGTTCTCAAAAGTCTTCCCCCAAGATTTCAATCCTTGGTTGTGACCTTGGAAGAAAACAAATACATGCCGGTGTTTACCATTGATGATTTGAAAGCTTCACTCATCAATCATGAACACAAAATTAGTAGAACAAATACATCATTGGAAGGTGCATTCGCAACACAGTCATCCATAAGTCATGGTAGAGGAAGGGGGAGAAACAACTTCAGAGGTAGAGGAAGAATTTCTTCCAGAGGAGGACACGGCAAAAGTCTTGCAAATGTTGTTGGTAGAGGAGAGAATCGGAATCCAATTCATCCAAGTGGTCGGAGGTTTGATAACTCAAAAATTCAATGTCATTATCGTAAGAAATTTGGTCATTATGCATATGAATGCAAGAAGAAACAAGACCAAGAAAGGGAAATCCCAAATCAGTCGACAAACACCAGCACTTCGTCAAGTGCAATGTTAATGGCATATGCATCTCCAATTGAATGCAATGATGTCCAAGAAATTCCACATGACATATGGTACTTAGACTCAGGGTGCAACAATCATATGACTAGTAATTTAAATTTCTTTTCCAATCCAGATAATTCAGTTCACATTGATGTTACACTTGGAAGCAATGTCCAAGTCACTATTTTGGGAAAAGGTACCGTTGGTATTCTAACCAAACAGGGGGAGAGTAAGTTTATTCCTGATGTCTATCATGTCGAAGGTCTGAAAAATAATTTGTTGAGCATTAGAAAACTGATACAAAAAGGCTACAGAGTCTATATAGAAGATGATCACTCTGTGATTAAAGACATTCATCTAAGCAACCGGCTGATAGAAAAAGTGCCAATGACAAGCAATCACTTGTTTCCATTAAGGATAATTCCAGAAATGAAAGGAAAGAAAAATATAGGAGCTGTGTTCAAGGGAGAAAGTAAAGAACCAGTCAAACACTTCGACAAGAAAGAAAATGGCAGTGTTGAATTTCAAGCAGTGTTTCAAACAGAAGTTCAGGATGAATCCTGGTTGTGGCATTTCAGATTTGGACATCTGAATTTTGGTGGGCTGAAGCTATGGTGGGCTGAAGCTACTTCACACAGACAATATGGTGAAAATATTTCTATTGATCGACACACTAGAAATATTTTGTGAAGACTACATTTTTGGAAAGCAACATAAAAAGACTTTTCCAGTCAGAAAGTCATATAGAGCACGCACATCACTTGAAATTGTGCACTCTTGTATTTGTGGTCCAATGCAGACATCATCTTTTGGTGGTTGCAATTATTTTCTTACTTTTATTGATGACTACTCAAGAAAAACATGGGTATATTTTCTGAAACATAAATCTTATGCATTTATTTATTTTCAGCAGTTCAAGGCACTCATGGAGAACCAAAGTGGCACCACATCAAAATCTTAAGTACCGAAAAAGGAGGTCAATATGTTTTGAACGAATTTCTAATTTTTTGCAAGACCCATGGCATACAAAATCAATTCACTGCACGGTATACATCTCAACAGAATGGTGTTGCTGGAAGAAAGAAAAGAACCATTATGGAGATGGCGCGCAACATGATGGCATCCAAGAATTTTCCAAATGAATATTGGGTTGAAGCAGTTGCAGCATATATATATCATGAACCGATGTCCGAAAAAGAGTGTGAAGAACAAATTTCCTCAAGAAGCATGGACAAGTATGAATCACAGTGTTTCTCATTTAAAATTTCTGGTTGTGTTGCATATGCTCATGTTCCATATGAGCTGAGAAAGAAGCTAGATAACAAGGGGCAAAAATGTATTTTTGTTGGCTAATAGGAAGACATAAAATCATACAAGTTGTATGAACTTGTCGTTAGGAAAGTGATCATGAGTCGAGATTATCAATTTGTCGAGAATGAATCATGGGATGGAACTATCGACATAAATGTCAAGATTGTGTCGAATGTCGACAATGACGACATGACAAAGGAAGTGGTTCAAACAACACATGTAATTCAACTGGTTGTAGCACCGTCGACTCCCATGACACCTCGACATGGTTCATCACAAGGAACATCAACACAGGTTGCAGCTCAAGCTACGTTGACAAGCACACCAAGAGGACAATAGGCTCCATCAAGTATTTTGTTGAGGTCGACATCGATATAACCAGTGAAGACAAGAAGTCTACGTGAAATATATGAAGCTGGTACACCAAATTCATTTTCTCTCTTTGCATTATTTTCTCCTATATATGATCCACTAACATTTGAAGAAGTTATTGAAGAAGAAGTATGGGAACAATCCATAGATGAAGAAATAAAATGCATTGAGAAGAATCAAACATGGGAGCTGGTAGATGTACCAAAAGATAAATATGTAATCAGCGACAAATGAATTTACAAGACCGAGTAAGATGATGATGAGAATGTGCAGAAGCATAAAGAAAGAATGGTAGCAAGAGGTTTCACACAGTAGCCTGGCATAGATTTCAATGAAACTTTTGCACCTGTCGCATGCATGGATACAGTCAGAACAGTTTTGGTCATTGCTGCACAAAACAAATGGCATGCTTATCAAATGGATGTTAAGTCGGCATTTTTGAATGGTTATCTACAAGAGGAATTATATGTGGAATAGCCACAAGGCTATGAAGTTCCAAGTCAAGAGCATAAAGTGTACAAGCTAAAAAAGGCACTATATGGTTTGAAGCAAGCTCCCAGAGCTCGGTATAGTCGGATTGATTCTTGTCTCACTGAAAATGGATTTCACATAAGTGAAAGTGAACCGAGGTTCAAACACCAAAGTGAATGAGCAAGGTAAGGTGTTAATTGTCTTCATGTATGTAGATGATTTAATATTTACTGGTGACTTTGGCATAGAAGATTTTAAAGCAATCATGGAAAGTGAATTTGAAATGACTGATTTGGGGGTTATGAAATATTTCCTGGGCATTGAAGTACAACAGTCTAAATATGGTATATTTATATCACAGTCTAAATATGTAAGTGCGGTTTTAAAAATATTTAATATATCTAATTGCAAGACAGCCCCAACACCAGTAATAACAGGTTTAAAATTGAGCAAGGATGATGATGGATCAACTGTAGATCCTACATTGTTTAAAAGGTTGGTTGGCAACCTTATGTATTTAACAACGACAAGACCAGACATAATGTATGGATTAAGTATGATCTCAAGATTCAACAAGTCACCAAACGAATCACATTAGCAAGCAGGTAAAAGAATTATGAGGTATATAAGTTGCACAAAAGACCTTGGCATTATGTATTCAACCTCAGAAAATTTTAAACTCATTGGATACACTGACAATGACATGGAGGCAACATAGGTGACAGAAAGAGCACATATGGGTACACATTTTATTTTGGTACACTGAGGTGTTGTTTCGTGGGATTCAAATAAACAACCCATAGTAGCTCTGTCTTCAGTAGAAGCAAAGTATGTTGCAGCTACAAGTTCTGCATGTCAAGCTGTCTAGATGAAGAGAATTTTAAAATACCTGTCATAGAACCAACAAGAACTGACAACCATCTTATGCGACAACAATTGAGTCATTGCATTGTCTAACAATCATGTATTCCACAAGAGAACCAAGCACATTGACACAAGATTTCATTTCATAAGAGAATTAGTGAACAACAAAGAAATTTGTTTAGAATTTTGCATGTCTGAAGATCAACTTGCAGACATCTTTACAAAACCATTGGCAAAGGATACATTCTAGTATTTGTGAAGTTATCTTGGAATGACAAGTTCTGCACAGTGAACTTTGTCATGGATCGAGCAAGTTTAAGCTCTGGGACATTTTGTAAAAAAAAATTTAAGATCCCAATCTACTCATAATTAAGGGGGAATGTTGGAAATATTAATTACTCACATATCCGTATAAGATCTCAGCCGACTCTGTTTGAATCTGTACCAGTTCAGCCTCAATCAAATAGGCTGACAAGATTAAGAGTTCACGACTGTGATATATAAACCAGTCGAGTTAAATTTTTGAATCTAAGTTTTTAGGTAGATAGTTATTACAGTCTTTAATGTTAAGTTAGTAGATTCACGGAGAAGAAAATTCTAGTTTTCCTATAAATAGAAGAAGAAGATTGTAAATTAAGTTAGACACAATAGACACAACAGAGAGAGTGAGGGAGAGCTCAGAGGGTAGCAGAGAGTGAAGAGAGAATTGTGTCAAAGCTCAAGCTTTTGTTTGTTCGAAGATATCGAGAGCTGAAGCTCTGTAAAAAGTTAAATATCTCTGTAAATTTCAAGTTTGCATTTACGACATATAGTTATTTTTTATGTCCCGAAAAGTTGTATAAATCAAATAATTTATGGTTGAATACATGTTTATTTAGCAGCACATTCTCTCCAGAATTACTTGAGTAAATGTTGTATACATTTACCATTTGAGTGAAAGATCAAATAATCCATAAACTTTTCACCCAGTAGAAGTTCCGTGTTTTACCACAGAGTGGTCGACACAAGTCTTCTTAATGTTTGGTTATATGATTTTGTAATTATGTCGAATTGTTGTTGTGTTGAGTTTTACTTCATGTTACTGGTCAGTGAAAAATATTATTGATTTCATAAGTCTTTAGACTAAGAAACTTCCTTTATGAAATTTGACTAAAAGTGGTTAAGTTGAAGTAAACCTGTCGAGTAAGTCTGTAACCGGTCGAAGTAAACCTGTCGTTTAAGTTCGGTCAAAGTAAAACATGTCGAAGTGATGTGAGTCGATAAAACCGACAAGTAAGAACTTGTCCAGGTAAAAGGAGTCGGGTCGAAAAGTTTGACCAAATTTAGTATTTAAAAAAAAATTGTCGAAATATTTTGGTAGACTTTTCTAGTCGGAGTTAAACAAGTTTTACCCAACAAGTAAAAAGAGGTTGAAATCCCAACATAAAATTTTTGTGACCGAACGGTAACTCAAGTTTAATTGACTGAGTTTTTTCTAACAATAGCTTTGCAACATTGAATGGAGAGCAAATTATTCTTTCGAAACAATGGAGGAGTGGCCAACTACGACTAGATTATTTAGACAACACTGCTACATTATTTAGACAACACTGCTATGGGCGAATTCTTAGAGATATTAATAAAGTACAACATAATCTAACAACCCTCTTCTTCATGAAATTTAATATATCGGAGCGGATTCTCCTGGAATAAGATGAAAGTGAAAATAGAATACATGACGCTATAAATAAAGAGAGGTCTCAAAAATCTACGACATTTACAACATAATGGCGAAGCGCCCAAAAATAATTGGTCAATTTTAAATTTCCATGGAAGTTTTTGTTGATATGCATGTTTACATGTAAACCATCTCTTTATTTCTTTTGACCATGTAAAATAACGAGGAGGACAATAGTGAGGACACGCATTAGAATAACGTGCAATAGTTATACAGTGGCAAATCGAGTTCGTGACTCAGATCCACGTGTTCAAAGTGTTAACCATTTACAGATATGAATGAAACAAATGCCAATGAAAGAGCAATATTCTCAAGTCTAGGGATCTCAGAGACCTTAGTTTCTCTTAATCATGTAATTCGCTGATGAGGTGTGTTTCATGAGATTTGGGTTAAATAAATCCAAAAAATTATGGAAATAAATCTAGGAGTGAGTTGAACTCTAGATTATTTACATTTTTTAGGCTAAATTTGTTGGAATTTAGGGGGAATTTTTGTTGAAATTGCGATTTTGGTTTCTGAAATTGCAATTTGGTTGCAAAAAGGGATTCAACACCTTCTGAAGCACCCCCATTATGCAATTTCAACAAACTGAAACTGCAATTTCAACAATTAGGAATTTTGGTCAAAATTTTAGCCAAAAAAATGGTACAAATAGTCTATAGTTTTAGCCAAAGAAATGGTACCAATAATCAAAATTTTGATTTTGTTGCATGATTTTTATTTTCTTTCAATGTATTCAATCTTAATCATCCTTGAAAAGCTTGCATACTACAACCTTAAAATTTGACTATAGGTTGAACAAACCAATGAGTTGACTATAGGTTTAACAAACTCATTATGTACAAACCAATGAGTTGATTGTGCGTTGAATAAACCAATGCCAATTCAATAAGTCAACTGCACACTGAACTTCGAATTACCATTCTAACTGGCCAATCTAACCTCGACAGGTATATGCTTCCTTGTTTAGAGAGTCATAGATGCATGTTGAGGATTAATATTATATAAGGAGACATAGTTTTCAAGATCTTACTATACATTGTTATCTTGGTTCTATTAGGAGTTGTATTTTTGCGCCAAGAGGCGCTCTACAGCCCAATATGGGGTAGATCTTGGAACGTTACGTAACGTTACATAATGTTTGTATTATTTAGGTAACGTTACAATCAATTCAGATATTCTTTAGGTATTCTTTTTGCAGGTAATATTTGTATTATTTAGATATTCTTTAGATATTCTGTGGCTGATATCCAGGTTCAAATTATTTTCATATTCTGTGGCTGATAGTCGAGCCACTTAATTTTAGTAGAACATAAACTATTAAAGAAATTTTATTTTTTTTAAAGTCTCAACCTCACGGGTGCTTATTTTTTAGATATTCTGTGGCTGATATCCAGGTTCAACCCACACAGAAGATTGACACGATTAGGGTACTCTTTTTGTTACTTTTGCGGCTCACCATAATTTCATTCCTGCCATCCCTTAGATTCCAATTTGAATAACAAGGCTCTGCGTTCTCTATAGCTTAAAAAAATGGCATGCATACTTAGATTCCAATTTGAATAACAAGGCTCTGCGCTCTTTGCATTTCAATGTTTTGCCATCCTCCTCCTCGCTGCCATCTCCGTGTGGCAGGCTCACGCAGACCCAATTTATATGCATACTTAAAATAAAGGTTCATGCCAAACTCAGATTCTTCCTGCATTTACGTCCACTTAGATTCTTCCTGCATTTTCGCTCAGCATTGCTAGGGCTCTATAAATTCACCAAACTCAAATTCTTCCTGCATTTACGTCCACTCAGATTCTTCCTGCATTTTCGCTCGGCATTGCTAGGGCTCTATCAGGTGTCTGAGCTTTGGCTTCTCCCTTTTTTCTGTTAATAACTGCTTCACTATCCCCAACATTGGAAACCACTAAGTTTCCATCTAATCTACAATCAAAGCAGTTCAAGTAGCACCGTAAACCACATTATTTGCCTTCCTCAAAAACTCTTAATCTTTTGTTTTCAAGTACAAGCCGGCAGACTCCCACGCTCTACGCTCTCTGCATTTCAATGTTTGGCCATCCTCCTCCTCGCTACCATCTCCATGTGGCAGCCTCACACAGACGCAGGCTCATGCCATTCTCGTCGACGTTATCATTGCAAGAAGAGTATTGACTGCTCAACAAAGCGATTAATGTTTGTGATATATGGATTCTTTATTGGATTGTTATATAATGGTAGTTTTATATCTTTTAGATGTTGTAACATTTTAAGAAGCTTTGTTAATGTTGTAGTGTCTTTGACTGCGACGTTGATTTTTTGTTTTTCCTCAAGAGACAGATATTTTTTTTCGAAGTAGTTTATCAAGGGAAAATAATTTCTTGCCACAAATTCATGTGAGAAAGAGCTTGACGGTCAAAAGTACAAAAGTAAAATTTAAATACACAACGCAGCAAGTTGCTTTCAGTTAGCAGAGAAAAGTTAAAATCGGCTCTAAATTCTAAAAATATGTTTCTTTTTAATACTACAGGCAAGTCTGTGTAAGTATAATATAATATCGATACATATCTTTTGAAAAGGGGAAAAATATATTCTCCTTTGGAAAAAATATATATAATCTAATTTGTTTATCGTCATACAAGAAATAATCTAATTTATCTCCATACAAGAAAGGTGGCTCACAAAATTCCAAATATCCTCGACTTGTCTAGAGCAATCTGTTATAAAAACCATTGTGATCGATCTAACATGTTTTATCCAACTATTTTATTATTTTATATGGTTACTAAATATTACTTTTATGCCATTGAATATATTGAATCAGGCTCACGGGCAGATGGCAGATTGCCAAAATAGAGGCAAGATAACATATAGATCCAAAAAGTAATATATTACGTCCATATATTAGTAATATATTTTAATATATATTAAAATTAAAATATATATTAGGTCCATTTAGATATATTAGTATTAATATATATTAGAATTAAAAAATATATATATTGAAATATAAATTTTAATTAAATTTAAATATATAAATGTAAATTATTATAAGCAACTAACAACTAATTTAGGGTGTTTTCCATTGGTAACACATTGATGTGCTTAGAGGTAGGTCATGGGATCAAATCCTCTTGATCAACATTTCCTTTATTTTCACCAAATACAATATTATTTAAGTTTATAAATATTTTCCTTACTATTAATCATAAGAAGTACCTGTGGTATAGTGGCAAGGTTGTTAGGATAATGGGCATGAGGTTGAAGGTTCAATCCTCTCAAATTACTTAATTTTAAAAAAATGTATTGAGTTTTAAATTTGCATAGAGTTAAGTGTATGTTTTTTTTTTAATTTCATAGTTTTCACTGTATTGTGTTTTTGTGTAGCTATTATTACTTCAACACATGAATTTCATTATAGATTTCATTGCTTAAAAAAATTAGTGTATATATAATGATTGTCATTTTCTATATAGATTCTGACCTAAAAATGGAAGATGCTATGAGACAAACAAGAGAGGGACAAAAAATACAAAACGCCAAACATCAAGAAGCATATCTAGGAAGAAAATCTATTGAAATGACATCAGAAGAAGGAGAAGAACGAAATAAAGAACATACATCCCGACAAACAGAATATCGAACAAGAAAATTGGACGGATTGACAGCACAAGAACGAGAAGAACAAAGAAAACGAAACGCTGATCGACAAAGAGCATATCGAGAGAGAAAGTAGAAGCAATTGGAAGAAGCAAGAAATCAATTTGCAGAACAACAAAAAAATCAGAATGTCGAACTATAAAGACAAAATTCAACCAATATACTATTGGAAGCAACTGTGGAAGATGCTCAACGTGTAACGATCAGAGAGCAAAGTGTTGATGGCATGGTCCAATTTCAAGCTATTCCAATTACTAATATGATCCCAAATGCAAATCGACAAAAACAATATCGAAAAAGAAAGTTGACCAAATTGACAGCACAAGAACGAGAAGAACAAAGAAAACGAAACGCTGATCGACAAAGAGAATATCGAGAGAGAAGGTCGAAGCAATTGGAAGAAGCAAGAAAAGAATTTATAGAACAACAAAAAAATCAGGATGTTGAATGGGAAATACAAATTTCAACCAACATACCAGTGGAACCTACTGTGGAAGATGCTCAACGTCTAATGGTCAGCGAGCAACACGTTGAGGACATGGTCCAATTTCAAGCAGGTCCAATTACTAATATGATCCCAGAGATTCTTACGGATGGATTGAAAGCACAAGAATGAGAAGAACAAAAAAAATGAAATGCTGATTGACAAAGAGCATATCGAGAGAGAAAGTCAAAGTAATTGGAAGAAGCAAGAAATCAATTTGCAGAACAACAAAAAAATCAGAATGTCGAACGACACAGACAAAATTCAACCAATATACCAGTGGAAGCAACTGTGGAATATGCTCAACGTGTAACGATCAGAGAGCAAAGTGTTGATGGCATGGTCCAATTTCAAGTTGTTCCAATTACTAATATGATCCCAAATGCGAATCAACAAAAAGAATATCAAAAAAGAAAGTTGACCGAATTGACAACACAAGAATGAGAAGAACAAAGAAAATGAAACGCTAATCAACAAAGAGAATATCGAGAGAGAAGGTTGAAGAAATTGGAAGAAGCAAGAAAACAATTTATGGAACAACAAAAAAATCATGATGTTGAACGGGAAATACAAAATTCAACCAACATACCAGTGGAACCTACTGTGGAATATGCTCAACGTCTAATGGTCAGCGAGAAACATGTTGATGACATGGTCCAATTTCAAGCAGGTCCAATTACTAATATCATCCCAAATTCAGATCGACAAAAAGAATATCGAAAAAAAAGTTGCATGAATTGACGGTACAAGAACGAGAAGAACAAAGAAAACGAAACACTGATTGTCAAAGAGCGTATCGAGAGAGAAATCCGAAGCAATTGGAAGAAGCAAGAAATCAATTTGCAGAACAACAAAAAAAAGAAAATGTCGAACGACAAAGACAAATTTCAACCATTATACCAATGGAACCAACTCTGGAAAATGCTCAACATGTAATGGTCAACGAGCAATGTGTTGATGACATGGTCCAATTTCAGGCAGTTCCAATAACTAATATGATCCCAAATGTAGATCGACAAAAACAATATCGAAAAATAAAGTTGGATGATTTGATAGCACAAGAACAAGAAGAACAAAGAAAACGAAACGTTGATCGTCAAAAAACATATCGAGAGAGAAAGTTGAAGCAATTGGAAGAACGCAGAAATCTAAATGGGCATGCTCAACGTGGAACAATCAAAGAGCAAGGTGTTGAAATGGACAATAATATATCGGTACCATCTGAAGAAATGTATACTACACATCGCAAATTTCGTGAACAAATTGATCGATTAGCAGAAGTTCAAATGTGTCATGTCTGCCTTGAGTCATATGCTAGAATACAAGTACGTAATACAAGTATAGGTCCAATGTGCATGCGATGTCTACGAGAGGGATCTAATCATAGATTCTCAGCTATGAACCACATGGATCCAGGAACTCAACCTCACGTCCTTGAAGATCTCACACAAGTTGAAGAGATGTTGATAGCACGTGCAAGTCCAATATTGCAGGTGATGCATACAATAAGTGGACAATACAAATATCGAGGATACACCATTAGTTTTCCGCAAGAGATTAAAGATGTCGTCAAGACATTGCCACGACATATTAACAACTTGGACTTAATGGTCGTTGTGCGAAAAAAAGGACGCCAAGGATCCAGTTATGATTTCACTGTTAGAAAAAAAAAGTTATGGATGCATTATTATATAAAATTCATAACGATCCATATTATTGAGATGTTCGAGTGGATTCTGACGTAGTAGTAGAGTTACCTGAAAATGCAACAGATATCTCACATATACTTAATTCTGTTACTCTTCCCGATATTGACGAGGACACAGAATTTGCAATGTTGGAAGGGATACCAGGAGTTGATGATATGTTAGATGGTTTACAAACAACTTCTTTTGCATCAAGGCTTCCAAGTGCACCATGAGAGATAGACATTATTAGAGCATGTTCAAATAATCCAAATCCAAATGAAAGTAATGCAAATGAAGAATTGACTAATGTACTTAACTGGCCAAGCATTGGCTCATCTCTGATTAACGAGTATAACACTGTTGGATTATTTGATATGGCATTTCCATCATTGTTCCCTAAAGGAGAGGCAAATTTGTTACAACCGTAAAGGAGAAATGTCCATCTACATGAGTACGCAAAACATCTTCTCAAATATCATGATAACAGATTTGGAAGGCACCCTCGCTTCAGATATTTTTTACTAAATATCATAATGAGACATCATGCTCAAGCTTCCCCAACTATTTTTGTCAAGAAAAATATTAGTGAACTACCTACAACAATGGAAGAGTTACGACAACATTTACAAAATCTTCCAGATTCAAGACTGGGAGAAAGATTAATGAGATTTGGAACGGTATTAAGAGGTGCACGTGCATATTGGAGCAAGTGTCATCAAGAGTTATCTGACTTGATTCAACAGATAGGTTATCCGACAATATTCTTCACACTAAGTGTAGCAGATATGCAGTGGCCTAATTTGCATAAATTGATGCCAGGCACAATTCCTACAGATCCACGTGAAGTAAGAAAATGGCGACGTCAAAATGTAATTGATAATCCACACATCGTAGCACATTATATGCACTTGAGACATTCAATGTTTCGAGAAAAGGTTTTCGAACATTTTCATCAAGCTACAGATTATTAGAGTCGTTATGAATGGCAACATCGTGGATATCCTCATGTCCATGGGTTTCTTTGGTTAAAAAATGCTCCCAACATGGACACTTTGAATTGGGATGATCCTATAGAAGTTATATCTGCAAAAAAGTATTTCGACAAATGTGTGCATGCAATAAATCCACGTGAGGGACATCAACATAAGATTCAAATTGGAGTTAATGTAGATGATCATCCTTCTGTAAAATACACAAAACAAATATTTCAATCAGACCCAATGATTGATTATGAAAAAATTCTAACTGTGTCGAGCGTCATATTACTTGCAATGAGAAAATTTGTCTTTGAAAGAAGGGAGGAAAAATGGTTTGTCGGTACCATGCACCATGGGATCTATGTGACCATTCAAAACTTTACATTGATGAACAAGGAGAAAAAAAGTATGAACCTAGAAGAAATGATGACAGAATGAATACACACAATCGTGAAACATTGATGATGTGGAGGGCTAATATAGATTGGAAGCCTGTACTTTCCAAGTGCGTGGCTATTAATTACATAGCGAAATACACTGCTAAATATGAAAAAGGATCTGAAAATTTCCACAATATGTTAATGCGGGTCTCTTCTATCCAAAATCCAAATAAACCCGTAGCACGTGCATATAAAAGTTTGTTGTGTGAATCCATTATTGATAGGGACATTGGTGCACAGGAGACATGTCATTTGCTTCTAGAGCTTCCTCTTTCAGAATGTAGCCGTTGTTTTGTGGTTATAAATGTTGGTATGAAGGTTTTCAAACAAGTACAAGTTGATGCATATAATGTCGACAACGATAATTATTTGATTGATGCATATACTAAGCGACCTAAGAATATGGAAGAACTTACATTGATAGATGTTGCAAAATACTGGTCATATGACAAACATCGATGGGGGGAAAAATGGTTACAACGAAGGAATGCATCTATTGTACGTGTATTTCCTAGATTTAACTCTATTCCTGATAAAAATGATGAGAAGTTTGTTGAATTTTGTTGGTCCGAGTTGGTTTTGTACAAGACATTTCATGACTTTCGAAACAATATAGGCCACACATATGATGAAATAGTACAGAATTGGCAGAATTTGCAGTATATACCTTGGCATGTTGATCATAAACCTGTGCCTATAGATGCTCGAGTTGAATCCGACATAGAAGAAGAACATCCAAATCTACAAAGAGATTCTAGGCAACATGAATGAGAAATCATATGTGGATTATATAAAAATCAATTTATAAATTATAATGAGTTTGAGATGCTTGGACATAGGGATCTTGATCATATGAATGATTGGAACACTTCTTTTGTAGATGAGGATACCTCCAGTCATGCAATTCATTTCATCTCTGAAATGAAAAAACTGAAAAAGATTTCTACTAATCAACATCCAAAGTCTTACTCGATTGATAGTTTGGGGGATAAGTAGAGAATCGCATACAATGTTATCCTTGAGCATTATAGAACAGGTGTTGATCCACTACGCATGATAATCAAAGGAACTGCAGGTACAAGAAAGTCGTATTTGATTGGAGCCATTAAAAATACACTTGCAAATCTCTCGCATCCAGGGAAAAGTCCATTACTTCTTCTAGCTCCTTCAGGGGTGGCAGCTTTCAACATATCTACAACAACAATTCATTCTGCACTTCATATACTGATCAAGGAAATTAATCCTTTACGAGGACCAAGTTTAATTAACTTACAATAAGAGTTGAGGTCTATTAAATATATATTGATCAATGAAATTAGTTTTATTGGAAAAAATCTATTAATCAGAATAGATTCAAGACTTCGCCAAGCCTTCCTAGAAAATGCTACTATACCTTTTGGTGGAAGATCAATTATATTAGTCGGTGATTTGGGACAATTGCCACCTATCATGGATAAGCCTGTATATGCATCGGAAGGTATTGCAAAATAATTGTGGAACACATTCACAACAGTTGTGACCCTCGATATTGTGTTTCGACAGAATGGACAAAGTAATGAACAAATATCTTTTTGTAATTTGTTAATGAATATTCGAGATGCAATTCCAACAATTGAGGATTGGAAATTGTTGATGACTCATGCAAATACTTCCTTGGATTCTTCAATGAAAAACTCATTTGATAAGGCGATACATTTGTTTGCGACAAATGATGATGTAAACTGTCATAACAAGCATTTAATAAGAGGCCTAAACTGTCCCATTGCGACCAGTATTGCTACATCTATAAGAACCAACTATTCTACAGAAGGATATGAAGAAGGGTTGGAACTTGAATTACTGATAGCCATATGAGAAAGGGTAATGTTGACATCAAACCTATGGACTGATTCAGGACTCGTCAATCGTGCTCTTGGAGTTATACAACAAATTGTATATAACCATGGAAGTTTGCCTCCAGAACCACCCACGTATGTTTTAATAAAACTTGATAATTATGTGGGGGTACCATGGGATGAATCGTTTCCTCAAGTGGTTCCTATTGCATCTATCGAAAGAGGTAATAAAAAATAACTTCCATTGAAACTCACTTGGGGTTTAACAATCCATAAGTCACAAAGATTGACATTGGACAAAGCTACTATTAATATTGGAAAGCAAGAGAGACAAGG
>LPNX010980993.1:270738-325381 GCA_001517045.1 Pseudotsuga menziesii | reverse complement strand
GAGAGGGATCAAATCTCCTGAGGTGCAAACCTCTTCTCAGGTATTGCACCTCAGGAGATTTGATCCCTCTCGGCGCTTGATAGAGTCTAGGATTTGGATCTAGGCTGGTTATTTAGCAATGGAGTTGTGTTGTCAATGTAACTTTTATTTTCATTCTAAAAATTATGTGTGTGGTGATTTATCTTTTTTAAATAAAACATTCAAGCAAGGGATTAACTCTTAAATTTAACATTTTTCAATTTGAATGATTTATATTGATGTTGACGATAATGAGGAATTAATTTTAGTTTAATAGTTCTTAATAAATTCCTAAGAAATTAATTATTTTGTTTTAACATGGTGTCAAGTTATTATCACATAAGAAAACTCATAAGGAAATAATTGAATTGTTTTAACATTTTGTTTTTACGAGGAAAAAAGAGTAGAGAGAATATTTCTTAGGTTTACCTATTTCCCATGAGTTGATAACTTATAAAGATCCCTAATGTTGCAAATAATTTTAAAGTTGGACTTAATATGTGCATAGAGGATGTATTTTTATCTCAATTGGGTTTGTTTGTAATAACAAGAGCTATAAATCTATAAAGTTATAGAAAGAAAAATCTAGAAACAAAAGCATCCATGCAACTTGTGCCTTGAAGAATTAAAAGTTTGAATCTCCTCTATTTGAATTTTGTAATTTCAATATATGCCTCTAAAAGTGTTGCACATACATAAAATCTCATTTTCTCATGTCTTTCTTACTTCAATAAGTTATGAAAAAATGAAAACATCATGAATAATTTTGAAAAAATAGCCTTACATTTGTAAAAGATGTGCTATGCATATGTAAAAAAAAAATATTTATATCTTTCATGTTATAATGCACTAGATCGATAGAAAAAGAGGAATCGACACTGTATCATATATGCTAATTTCTTTGAATATAAACGGCATCAAAATAATAAATAATTTGATTTAGCCTACTTGGTATATTATATTGTGTTATTACTATCAACGGATTTTTATGCAAAGCAATGCTAAACTTATTAAGATGTCATATAATACTAAAAAAAATGTACCGATCCCCATCCATCATCATACAATGTGCTTAGAGGGGCATATATATATGAAATTAATTTTAGTAACACCTAAACTTATGCTTTAAGGTAGGTAACCATTCATATACAATTTGTTATAATCTATAATAAAGACACTTATGATACACAATTTTTTATAATAAACCATGTACCTAAATTGCATGCCTTCAATATTTTATTAGATTTCAACTTATGGAATTTTATAAACAGGTTATAGAAACAATTAAACAACCTCACCAATTTGAAATTGACAATAACTTAGTTGAATTTCAATGGTAGAAAGCATAAATAATAGAAACTAAGATACTACATAAATAGCATTCATGATAAAATTACTTAAAAGAAAATAATATGTACAAAAGAATTATTGTAATAAAGCTAGTCAAGACTTTACTGTACATAATTACGTGAATAATTAATCAGATTTGATTACGATTAAAAAACCATTAAGCCAAGTGTTGAAAGAATCAAATTAATACTGGATCAATTCCTACTCCCACTCTACAGACTTTTCTTAACCGACCCTATGCAACTTAGTTCTGGTGAAAACATTGTTGTGCAAATGCAAGGCAAGTGCAGAAGACAAAGAGAATTGTCAAGTATGGAAATATTGGATTCGGCTTCTACGTTTTGGGTAAGGTAGTTTTATTATTGATCTTGTTGGGTCAGGTAGTTTATTACCAATCTTGTTGTACTCATATAGCTAGGTAGTTTTATTACTGATCTTGTTGTACTCATAGCTAGTTTATAGTAAGTTTAATAAGACGCCATACATTGGGAAGAAAAGTTGAAGGGTTGGTACAAGCATTAATATTAAGCATGTAGTTCAATTTTATCTCTATGCCTCTTCATCTAAAAGTTGTGACCTTCTTCTAAAAATCGACTATACCATGGTGTTGATGCTTGGAAAAATCTTAGGTACCAACAGTAGGGATTCTCCCCAGCAAGCGATCCCAACTAGATTGTTCATCGTTTAGTGTGGGGAACATGTCTGGTTAATGGCCCGAATATCGTAGAATTAAATTGTTTAAGTATGTTTTATCAGTTGCGGCGTGGTCCACCGTTTATGTATTTTATGTTTTAAGAATGAAATCCAAGTGCCTAAATGTAGGTGATTGACAAACAAGATCCTCACAAGTGATTTGCGCAGGTTCTTACCTCTCTCATTACCTGAATCTCTATCCTCAATCACTTCTTAATTAAGTTGATCTAATCTAATCTAAAATAATCTATCCTATCCCCACGGGGAGCAGAAAATTAAATTTAAAAGAGTAATGTACTGTAATGCTGCATATTGGATTCTACAAGTAGTTTTTCAAATTCCACACGCATAATTATAGCAGAAAAATAAACAAAGATAGATTTTCTTTGATAAAACATTCATTACTCAATATATATGCACGATTTCATATGGAAAGCAAAATCATTCATTACTATAGAAATAACTCACAAGGTCAAAACGATCTCACAGTTGCACAGAAGCTAAATGAGAAGTAATTCAACATTTGCACTCCATACAATCCACGTTAAAGCATGTGCAGTCTTTCTCCAACAAAATGTGTTCCTCTTTATTCATAGAAAAAGTAGTTCTTCATACAAATAACTCAACATGCTTGCACTAGTGAAAGTCCTCCTTATTCTATCTTCTACTCCTATTTATAATACTATTACAAAGGGCCCTTTGACTGCCCTGACATTTCGACTTCCCTGACTCTTCAACTTCAAAATTTTGTACTCTAATGCCTTGCACTAAGAAAATTGAAATAAATAAAACAAATTACATAAAGTGTCAAAATATGAAAAGACAAAATCTTAAGTGGGACCAACTGGTATATTAATGAATTCGCCCCATGCATTAGCTTGAGTCAGCAATAGTTCTATAGTCTATTGGCTCCAACAATATCACAATTAACTAATGCACACCTAGTTGTGATTCTATTTATGTTACCTTTGGCAGGGTCAATCTTAACAAGTCTTCTAAGAGATAGTTGCTAACAGCGGCTTGTGCAATCCATATTTTTACAACTTCCTCACTAATATCTTCAATTTTCTAGATGCTTTGTCCGTCTTCATGCAACCTGTCCTGGAGATTATTCATATGTTGATCCTTATCTATAAACTCTTTAAGCTTAGCTACTGAAAAATTCTGGCATTTATTATGTGTTATGTGCATTTTCTTGTAAAACTCTATGCATCTCTCCAGAGTCTTGTCGATTGCAGTGATCAGTATCAAAGAATATTTGATGTCGAAGTCTAGGGGTATTAACTCTATCTTCAAACTTTTTGTATTCTTTTGCGGGAAGTGTTCAAGAAGTGTTGAGTTTGCTTCCACCCAAGTTAGCTGGCTCTGAATTTTTAACAGTCTCGCTCTAAAATCAATCGACATCGCAGAAATTTCTTTCAACCTTGTCTCTTCCTGCTTGATTTTATATATTTCCTCTGCAAGTTTTAATAATACTTGGTGAATACTCCTCTGAATCAAGCAAGATTGATCACAAAAAGGTCTGATATCAAGATTTGTTTCAATGGTTGTCTTTAACTGAGTCTACAATGATTGGTTATGTATATCCAATTCCTATGCTCAGGTTTTCAGCTCCTCTGTTTGATGGTTTACTGCAGATCTCTGAGGTTCTAATTACAAAATCTTGCTTTCAAGAACCTTCTTCTCTCCCTTAGTGATTGTAACTGAAAGCACCAGTGCATCCTTTTCTGATTCTAAATATTGGCAAGCCTTTTGGAGCATTTCAAACTTCGATAGTGTATCCTCATGCTTTCTATTTGACTCTCATCCTTATCCTCTTTCATTTACCAGAGTTTCCTTCATCTTAGGAATTCTTTCCTTATAGTTTTCAGCATCTTCTACCAACCTATTAACATTATCTGCATCATCTTGTGTAGCTTCTATGCTTACCATTGCTAGGAATTGAGGATCCTCATTAGTGCCTTGCATGAAAGTCTTTTCAGTCACTATCACCACATCGGGTTGGTCACCTATTTTGAACCTCTTTTCTGATCTTCTTGCAATGTTTTTATTTTTCTTATCGAAGAATATTGTGTCTAGGCTGGCCACTGCATGTTTCTTGGATGGAGTGAAAGGTACCAATCCAAGCTCTGCAAAAGGAATGTGGCCTCCTATCAATGTGTCACCTGATGGGGTAGAAGGATCTATTGGATTATCTTGGGCCTAGTCCTACTCCAAATTCTCTCCATCTTTTTCTTCCTGTTCCTTCCTTCTCAACTCTTCAGCGGTTTTCTTAGCTTCTTTCCATGCCCTTTCCTCTGCTTCACTTAGTAGTCTTTCCTTCTCTTCCTTTAGTAGTTTTTATTCTTCTTCTTTTTTCCTTAGAGATTCTTCAACTAGTTGTTTCTCAGCTTCTTCTAGTAGTTTTTGGGAAACTTATTCATGTTTCCTAGCAACTTCTTCCTGCTACTTCTGTTGCTCTATGGTGTTGTTGCTTCCTTTGTCACAAGTGGTGCTGATATTCTTTTTTAAATGCTTACCCAAGGAGGTCATATTTCAGGAATTTCTGTATACCTCCTCATCTTTGTCAAAATGATGGGAGTATTCAAAATGTACTCCTACAAATGCACAGTATTTTGAAACCTTGTCATACGATTCATTCTTAAGGAAACTTTTCTCCCCAAAATGGAAACCTTCTAGATCCCTTACAAATTTAGGTGCACTTTTTACCTTTGTGAATTTATAGCTACCAATGCAAAATGGAAGTGGTGGGTAAACTGCTTAAATAAGAAATTTTGTGAACCCATCTATATTAAATTGTCTTACTACCTCCTTATGGATTATGTAGTTTGTGGTGTATTTAGGAAGCAATGAAGGAGCTCGGAATACTCTATACATCCTTAGATACAAACCCTCCTTGGAGAAATAGTAGTCTCCATATTCACACACCATCTCCATTGCACCTTCAAACATGCAATTGCACTCTTTGAGAAAAATTAGCTCATATAGTGGCATCATAAATTCTTCACAGATGAGCTTGTAGAAACTGGAGTACTTGTGTGCCCACAGGATTTGGTAGGCAGCGTATATGGGAGTCTTAGTGCAAGTCCAGGTACAATTTAGCTTCGGGAACTGTTGTGTGCATAAAATACAATCAATCAAATAGGATATCATGTAAAATTGTGACTTCCTTTGAGTCAGGCCTCCTAGTTCTACAACTACGCATGATGAAAGGTTGTCGGCCACAATATCTTTCCAATTAAAGATGGTGCCTTAAATAGCCACATGGTAAATCAATGGGATCCAACTCATCATGTAAAAATTCTCATTCACCTGAGCAAAGGTTCTGTTTAACATCGGGGCTATGATCTTGTAGGGAGTGCGTAAACTGGCAGTTTCATACTCGCTAGTGGATTTCTTGCATAGTTGTTTTCCCATCACCATCATCCGCTTAGCACACTCAAAGACATCTAAATTTACATTTCTCACCCATTCATCAGTCATCAGAGTTTGGGGGGAGGGTCGTTTGCAATCCTTGGTTATATGTGTAGGGTTGAAGGAAGTAAAGGGTTGTCCTTTTGTGTTTGAAATAATCATAGTAGATGCAACTGTTTGAGGTAGGATCCATTCGATTACCTCGACACAAGGAAAAATTGCAGGGCATGTGGCTACCTTTGTGATAGATGATTTTCTTATGTTTACATACAAAGGTATATCTTCTAATCCTACATCTGGAACAATCTGGTCCTTGATCATATATTTTCCCCCATTGAAACTCCATTTCAGCTCTTGTGACAACTTTCATGTCTTCGTAAATGATTTCCATTCTGGGAAAAACCTCCAAATCCAAGTCTTCCTCAGTGACATTGGCTTTCTTCTTTCCAGTCTTCTTTGGCATATTGTGGTGTTAAGACTAAAACTGCAGCATGACCATAACAAAAAATGTCTTATCTAGAGCAACATGGATTCTAATTAACATGAAATAAATAACTAAAATGAGAAGCAAAGACATCAATGATAAAATTGCAAGATATCAATGAAAATTTCAGATAACAAATCATGGTCTCTTTCAAACAGATAAGATTACAATCAATGTTTATTATGATGAAGGATAATAAATATGCATTTACCAATTCATCCCTGGCCATTCAGAACTAACTCTGTGATGTAAAGCAAGATCTCTCAAAAAATATCCCATCATTTTCACTTAAAACTATGGTATATATCAAGTTAAAACTTGAATGAAACTTATTAGTATAGGCACAAATGTTGTTTTGAGAGTTACCTCATTGTTAATCTATCCAATTTTTTCTTTTGATCAAGATACAGGAGGACAAATGAATCCAGTTTTTAAACCTACACCTTTATTGCCTTATGTTTTTTTGTTTACAAGGTTTTCCAAACTTATTTCTATTCATTAAGCTTTAACACACACCATCATGTTAAGACTTCCTGCCCTAACTCTCAAAGAGATAGAAAACAATCAACAAGATGTAGTAAAACTTTATGACTTGAAACTGAGGGAACCTTGGTGAAACTAGAAACCCTAGCTCAGACATAAATACCTGCAAATATTCTTAAACCATCAAGTAGGATTTAAGGGGAAACATATGGAATCAAAAACCGCTTGAAAGGAAACCCTAGGATAGGACTTCGAAACGTGGTTGAATCCTAAGTTCAAATCCATCGCAAGTTCCTCTATCGCCACATACAACATCAAACCAAACCAGGCATAGCCGGGGAAAATTCTGACCCACCATAACTTTATCATTGTTACTCCAAAGGTTTGAGAGACCCATGCTTACAGCCTAGAAGGCTAGCTCAAACAGGGTAGTGAAGGTGTAAATAAAAACGATCATGGCCAGGATAGCAAGCTTGGTATAAAAAAAAAACTCATTGAGGTTAAGGGTTCTAATGCAACCCAGCTTGGGAAAACTTCTAGTGGTTGGAAAGTCAAAAAATGAAAACCCTATGGAGTTGGGGTTGAATTTTTAAACGTGTTCATAGACAGAGACGGTGAAAAACCTAACA
Source organism: Pseudotsuga menziesii (assembly GCA_001517045.1). Lineage (NCBI taxonomy): Eukaryota > Viridiplantae > Streptophyta > Pinopsida > Pinales > Pinaceae > Pseudotsuga > Pseudotsuga menziesii. The sequence continues at coordinate 318,310 of LPNX010980993.1, read as the reverse complement.
TCGTAACCCTACATCCGAAACGTCATTCTTTCAAACCCATTTCAACACAAAATAACATGAAGATAAGGTTTTAGGCCTACCTGGAAAATGTTGGCAAGGGTACAGGGCTTTGGTGCAACAATTCGTAGGCTCTAAGTGGCGAAAAAATGACCAGATGTGTCTAAAATGGAGAAATGGTAACAGTCCATAAAACCTCCCCATCCTTATATAAACAAATACATTGACACAATCTTTAGGGTAATAAGCATCACATGGGTAAAAAGTTCATTTTTTTGCTCAAAACTTAAACTTCATCAGCAACCCTTAACGAATCAGCGTGAAAAAACAAGTTACCTGTGACAGTGTCAACTCCACAATTTGAGTTTTTCCACAACTATTGGCAGACACTCAACAACTTCTTCCTAAACAATTCGTCGGCATAACTCACGAAAAATTTTTTATGACAAACATTGGCTGTAAACTTCTAGTTTCGCCGCTTTAGTTGGCTGAAAACCGTGATTTCTTCTGAGACCAGCAGCAAAACTAGCTGGGGACTCTGGAAGAAAAGTTGTCAAATGAAGAAGATAAGTCTTTTCTGCCAGTGCCTGATTCAAATGTTGATTCTAGCCGATACTGTCGGAAACATTTGGCAAGATCTTTCGACGATCTTAAAACATTTCTCCATTAACAAATGTCGGTAAGGGAAAGCAAGTATTGCCGATAGTATCGACTCCAAAATGTGAGTTTCACCGATGTTATCGGATCAAACTCGACGAAACGTTCTGATAAAGTCTTATGCTGTGGGAAAAAAACATCGGCTAGAAGGCATCGGACGAAAAAACTGAGTTCTTCCGACATGTCAGCTCAACTTGACGAGTTCTTCCAACACGTCGCAAGAAAAACCTGAGTTTAACTTAGTAAAAAAATGACTTTTCTAGATTTTGTTCAGGGAAAAAACTAAGTCATGGAATGAAAAATAAAGAACAAAATTAGTCAAAGGGAGGCAAAAAACTAAAATTTTAAGGAGGGGCCCTAAAATCATAAAATTTTTGGAGAAGTGGTTGCAGCAACAACACATGGTTACTAACTTATTAAAATATGGGTTTGCAAATAACAGGAAAGTTTTATGAGACATTTCAATTTCTAAATTCAAGAGTTTGTAAATAATTTATTTTGTAAATAAAATTAACATCATAAAATAATTTATTTTCTAACTAAAATTAATATCATCTTAACGTTAAGCAGCATCACTGAAACAATGTATGACCTCCATTTGTTTCATGACAAAATCAACATCAGTTTAATTGGATAATCCTACTTCCTACGGTTTATCTCTTTGTATTGGTGAAATTATATCGGTTTATGTTGTATACAAAGTGATTTTGTTTTAAAAAATTCAAATAAAAATTGTTTTGTTCAGATTTTTGAAGTATCAATTCAAATTAGAATGTGATAACTATGCATTGAACCTTTCAAATGCCATTGTATGGAAAGGACATGTAATAGCCATGTGTCAGATTCCCTTTTATTTACAAGTAACGCAGGCTATCACAAACAGTCCATTATAACACAAAAATAATCGATTTCATAGTACATAGATAATCCTTCGGCAATTGGCACTATGTTCTTCATGAATGGCCCATTTTTTTTAAAACAACACTATTGCAAACCCGACACTTTTCCTCTTTATCTATTTCCATGCGTCGAAAATTTAATTTTCAGTCATTTCCATTTTCATCCTGTTCAAATATCTAGTGAAGTGATTTTCCATATATAGCATGTGTTAACTTCGACTTCTTTCAAATATGTTGATTTATTGCTTCATTGAAATGAGACAATGGAAAAGAAAAGGTTTGGAATTTATTGGAAATTGCAGGTGGCCGCAATAAAAAGTTATTGCTAGGACTCTTTTTGAACTTAAGTTATAAATAAAATTAGCACACCGTCGATAGGGATAAAATTCTCTACATATAATTGGGACTATTTTTTATTGATTCAGCTTGACATAAACTTTTTCTGCTAATGCTTGGAATCAATATTTTACTGAAGTGTGCAATATGGCAAAGTAGTAATTCCTAGACTTTCACAATCTCGACAGAGAAAAAGGGGAACAATTTTAGGACGATGTTGTAGATGAGAAACCATAGCACTACAATTCAAAGATGAAGATGTGTGATTATGATGATATCACAATGGAGAAATATTCTAGCATAAGACATTAGCATATGAAGTAGCTCTGATAGGCGTCAACGATGGGTTTGGCATTGGGAGAATTTTTTTTTTGTGGTGGAGGATATTCTAACTATTGTATATATATCTAACTTTACTCACTGATTTAGTTGTGGTTTTCCAACCAATCGTGGATCTTTCTGATCAGCCGACTATAACAAATGGAGATCGACCTGGATGGAGATTTCCTGACACCATACAAATTATTCCAAATATTTAATATGGTAAGCACATGTATTTAAAAAAAAATTGATTCGTGTAGATGAATTTTATCTTAGAAGTTTTGATGCAAGGAATAAAACCAAATCTGCAAAGGCTATGAAATTATTTATCAAATTTTCCGAAAATTTGATATTGAGCTAGAGGTTAGCTTCCAAGCAGAAACTGCAAAAAAATAAAGGGGAGATACAAAAACTCTAGGTCATCTCTCAATCGTAGCTTGATTCCTGACATCTTCCATTTTCAATTGTTGCAATCCTGTGTTCAAGTGAGAAGGTGGAGGTGGTGGAGATGGTTGTTACCTGTGCCTACACAGCTGGATTTGAATAGGTCCTTGATGTTGTTGGAATCATGCAGGATGATATGTTTCTTCCAATTAGAACCAAGTTAACTGAGATATATTTTCAATAAAAATCCATATCGATATATACAATGTTTTTGTTTGTAGTTGTGAAAAACAAGATGAAGAATTTCTATATAAATTATTCCATATTTTTTTACCTTATGAAGCCATGGCCATGAATGAACTTACAGAAAGTAATATGGGCAATAAATAGATACAAGGAATCCTTTGTTTGGACTAAGATCCCCATGGGACAATCCAAACATTGATACGAGCTAATTGGGATAGCATTAGCCTCGCTTTGGGATCATTTTAAGCCCATGCAGCTTGCCACATTATACTCAACCACCTAACCACACTCCCTCTGCATGAAGGCTATCAATTTCACGGTTCCATCGATTGCTTCGATTGTCAGATTGTTAGTGCAAGTTGTAGGTTTGTTAGGGTGCCAGAGCCCACACCAAAATGGAAAGGTAAATCCACAATAAGACAATGGATGAAAAAACTTGGGAAAATTAGTTTATTTGTGTATAAAACCATAGCATAAAATATAGCAATTGAAGTGGCATAAATCCCAAAACTCACTCAAATACGTAATTCTGTGTTGGGAAAGGAATAATAATAAGAGACTTGGGCATGAAAAAATTAAGAAAAAAAATCATAGCATAAAATTTGGAAAGACCTTTGCACGAAAAAAAAAACACCTGCTCGATTACATAATTTCCTGCCTGCAGAGAATAATAATAATAGAAACCTACCTGCCATGTGAAGGACATTTAATTAGAGGGAGAAAAGGATAGGGTGCTCTACCCAATATGGATCTTCTCCCAAGACATTATCCCAGTATTAATCACTAAAATACTAGAGCATGCAGGAAAATGCAGGTTTCATATCAGACATTTAGTTGTCCTGTCCCTACCCCTAAATATGTTATTTTAACATGTAGCATTAAAAAACACGTACCAACACAACAAACAATGCCATCATCATCGAGTCTTGGGATGCAAAACCCAAGGCCAACGTCACCTATAAGCCACCAATAGAATGTAAGTTAAATAATAATTTAAAAAATTAAAAAATAATAAAAAATCACTCAACTATAGTCTAACATTACAGAAATAATTTTTTTTAAATCAGCCTAAACTAATCAACCCGAGCTATTTATATATATCCCCTTGTCAGGGACATAATAAAGAAGAGAAATTTGTATCCTCCTCACCCAAGTTAAAATACCATATATAACATAGAGGAGAAGTTGTTATTCTCCTCACTCAATTTAAAATCCCATATATAACATAGATATCCATTATCTTTAGTTCTCTAAAAAAGATTAAAACCATAATGGGTAAAGGATTTATATTAAAAAACTGGAAGAAGTAGCCATAAAAATACAAAGAGTTTAAAATACATTATATCACGAAAATTCCCTCTTCCCAAAAGTTAAGTGTTCTGTCTATAGTGTAAAATTTTTGAGAGCTATATAAGTGAACAAACTAACCTGGTAAAACAACACATAAGAAATACATAAGAACAATGAAATAGCAAGAGATCTGGTCCAAAATTTCAACATAGGGAAATTAAACATGTGCCTTGGCTGGTAGACTCAATTTCTATTATTTCATTCTTTGGATGAAGCACTAAGTCTTCCCATGGAGCCATTGAAGCTTGAGAATTGTTGTGTTGAAGAAGACTACCTTGAACTAGTAGAGAGTGCGTCTTGGATACATCCCAAACCATCCTATTCACTTTTCTTCCATGAACTCCGATGCTCCCTTCCATACCATCAATTCAGGTTTCTAAAAGAGAAATATTGTAAGAATATTGGTGCTTAGTCTTGATGATACCTTACAATTGCAACAACAAATGTTGCCTTGCTCTCTTCAAATCCTGAATTTCATTTCCAATCTTGTAGAGATCAAAATTCCAAGATTCCATAGTTGAATTTGAGCAACCATGAACCTTGTACACACATAGAATACCCAATGTATTGATCCACAAATAGAAACCCATTGTTTCCTATGTGTCCCTCAAAGGAACAATATGTGAGACAAAAATATGAGATGATGTAAAAACTCTCCATGGTCATAAGAAAACCTTCACAATTAGAACAAGACTAAGGAAAAATTTAACCAAGGACCGTGCCAAGAAGGGACCAAATCTTGTGGGAAAATATTTAAATATAAATATCCCACAATCCTTCCAGTAAACACAACTAGACACAATTAAACTCATCTTGTTTGATACCTACGGTGAGTGCAAGTGAGGAGGTACGCATGGATATTCCTTAAATTCCAAAAAGTGTGGCATGTCAACCACCCTAGATAGGTGCCTGTCAAAAAAAATGAATGTTCCCCCCTTCATAAATGACCTTGGGGTTATCAAATACTTTTACCTCGATGCCTGTTGTATCCACCTTCATTGTGGATGACCATCCATGTCGAGCAAAACACCTTTATCCAAGGCAACGACTTGGTTTTCTTTCTCTTTATCGATTCTTATTATGTGCATTAGATTGGGTTCTTTAATCCTTTTAAGGAAGCCAATGGTTTTTTTTTTTAATCACCGTTATATTTCCTTATAAGTAGATAATACCTTATGTGTAGATCTAATAACCAACAAAGAATCTTTGAGGATGATTGCTTTTCGGATACCAAGAGAAACTACAAGCTCCACTCCAAGTAACAATATATACCACTTTGGTTGGTTGTTAGATCCTATACCAAGGCCTCATTCCAAAAAATTCACTATTTTCCACTCAGAATCCAACAAGATCCCATCAACACCTACCACCTCTGGGTTTCCTTTACAATCTCCATTAAAAAACAATTTTGACAATTCTATATAGAGGCAAATCTTGAAAGTTTGCTGGTGTCATTTATAACTTATACAAGGGAGTGTGAATTGGCTTAACAAGAAAAATGGACTAAGGGGAGCTTCTTGGAAGGATTTCATAGACCCAAAGGGACTCTGAAGAGGAGAGATTCTCCAACAAGAGACTAGAAAACCCCTCAAGAGAAATGCTTTACACATAATTTATTTACCTATAATAGCTATATGTGACGACAAGGTGACCTTGTTGTAAAAAATGAGCATATTCCTTGCTATCCATGTATTCTAGCACACATATTTAGAAAGCACATTCTCTAGAAAGGGAGTGTTTTTTAGAGAGATCCCTAATAGAAATCCTTCTAGTTAAGGAAATTTTTTGTCTAATTGGAGAGTAAAATTATAACATGTTACAACTCTCTAAGAATGAATTCCCAAACCTAAATGACATACGCACACTCCATAAATAAATGATTTGAACTTTCATCTTCTTTTTGTTTGGATACATAGGGTACTCCCAAAAGACCGAACACCTAGAGAATCCACTCACACAAACAAATCATAGATCAACACACCAATGTTTTGACATGGTTTAAACCCTCGAGAGGAAAATACTCCACGACCCCATCCAAATAGCTACTTGAGGCAGTTTATTATGCAAAAGAAAAAAAGTTACAAATGAGATTCTCATAATCGATCAACTAGCCAATGACCCTCCATTCTCTTTAAATAGATATCATGGACCAATCGGGTGTTAATCCATGGATAAAGGGTAGGTATGATCTAAGAGAAGATGAACAATCACATCACTCTATGTATAGAACATATCGTGACTGTCGGATTAGATATTTACAAATGCATACTAAAGAAACACACTTTTCCTAACAGATATATTATCACAAGTTGATCTTAACTAACTCCTAAGTGTCTAAATATCCTAACATCCCCCCTTAAGAACAACTTGGGATAGGATTGAAGGATTTACAAAAGTGACACTATTCAGAGAAGGAAGGAGGAATTAGAGCCTATCCCCGCTTAATGACAAATTCCTAAACTCCTAACATAGATAGAAGGTTAGAAAACTTCACTTCTGTAAGAGAATTGGTGAAGATGTCTGCAAATTGATGATATGTAGGGAAAAAGAGCACTTCAAGAATGCGATCATGAACAATATTTCTAATGAAGTGCATATGTAGCTCAATGTGTTTGTTGTGTTGATGTTGAACTGGATCTTTGGTGAGCTTGATGGCACTTTGATTGTCTCACCAAAGTGGATTAGGTTGTTGCTGCTCAAATCCAAACTCTTAAAAGATCTGTCGAAGCCATAAAGCTTCCTAACTGGCATTAAATGCAGCTTAATATTTTGATTCTGCTAAAGAAAGAGCAAGAGCTTGTTGTTTCTTACAATCCTAAGTGACAGGTACAGATCTCGGACTACAAACATAACCTGCAATAGACTTTTGATGATCGAGATCGCTGGCCCAATCTGAATCAGTGAAACCAACCAACAAAGGATTCCCACATGTACTGTAATGAATCCCAAACTGAATCGTACTTCGAATATATCGAAGTATTATTTTTTTTTCTTTCCAGTGACTTTCATGAGGTGTTTTCATATAGAGGGAAACACGACCAACGATAAAAGAAAGGTCAAGACAAGAATGAGTCAAGTATAAGAGACTACCAACAAGCTAATGATACAAGGTGGCTACAACTGAGTGTGAGTGAGTGTGTGTTAAATAGAGAGGCTCACTCTCTATTTGTACTAATTCCCAACTTGACAATAACTCACTAGGGCTGACTTCACTAGGTGAGTCTAACAACCCTAGGGCCCCGAAACTGTGAGGACTTTAACCCTTGAACAATAGGAGTGTTACCCACATTGACTTGACATGACTGCTACGGAGAGAAATTCCTATGGCTTGGGGTACCACAACAGACAGCTTGACTCCAGAAATAAATCCTTTCCAATATGCAAGAGAAATCAAATATCTAACACTAAAGGATCAGACGTTGTACCTTATTTCGGACAGTTGAAGTAGATCCCCATTGAGCTTTCCAACTTCAGCTTGAATTGATGAATCACTTCCTCAATAACAAGTAAAGAAGACAAGCATACTATATATTGGCGTTAGATCTACTCTAGCATATATAATCAGCAATGTATAAGCATTTGAAATCATCCATGGATAAAATATTCATTCAAACATACATTATTGGATAGGAAAAGATATTTCTATTAATATAAAATCAGAGATTACAATGAATACAACCTCTGTCGGCATGTCTGCGAATCGGAGAAATTGAATCCCTCACTTGGGCCTCCACCACCTCAATCCTCCATCTCTCGATAGCAAGCTCACAAGAAAAAGGCAAGCCTTCGAAGAACACTAAAGTGCTCCAAGGGACAAAGGGATGCAGACTCAAGCACAAGTTCCGGCAACAATGGACTATAGTTTCTTTGCTCTCAATTATCTTATGCCTTCAATGTATCCAAAGCGTTCCTTCTATAGATTTTCAATGGGGCAATGAAAGGTCGAATCCGAGCGATATCAAGGCATATGGAAGGCTAGGAGACAAGTGAGTCGGATCCATGTCAAGGAAAACTCCAAAAGGATTTGGATTTTGTACACATCCCGATGTACGCAGTTTAAGAGGTCAAACCCGCGTATATACGCGATAAGGGGTTTAAAAGTCATGTATATCTATTTTCACATGTTTTTAGGGATGGTCTAGGAAACATAAAATGACAAAAAATGGTCCAAGGGGTCTAAGGAGTCTACAGAGGGATAGGGGAAGACCATACAAGTGTCATTCACATGGTGTGGTAAAATCAGCTATAACAAATGCCCCCTAATGTGTGAGGTCAGAGGGGTCATACGATGGCCGAAATACATTATAAGTCCATCCCAGAAGTGAAGTGATGAAGAATACCAAATATAAGACCAACCACCCAATCATCATAATATAATGATACCACTCTGCATATAACTGGAAATACATATAGCAGTCCCGGATACATAAGAGTACAATGGCCATGAATAGGCATGACACAAAATATCACAGAAATGGTCATCACCATGTACAATATACATAGATCAGAATATCCATGATGAAGATATACAAAGGATCATGATCTCCATAATAGCTGGAAATGTCTGACATATACTGGAATCAAGTCACGAGAGCTGAAATCTCATGAACACTGGCATGATCAAGGAGGTAGCATATAAGAGATGCCACCAATATGGAAGGTCTTCTGCACAAACTGCTACAAGTACAAGTCCTACTATGTGAATAGAGGTGTCGAGGTCGAACATAGTAGTCCATTGTTTGATTACCAGTCATTGATGTATACCGTTAATAGACGCGAGATCACCCACCGATAATGATAATGGGAATCAAGGTACTAGAGTGCAAACTAACAAGTGCGAATAGATGTGTTGAGGTCGAACACTTGAGAGGATCCATCGATCAGGGGACATTAATTTATTCCCAAAAATTGTCGATAGCGAGAGAACCTGCCACTGATGACTACAAGTCTCAAGGCACTCAAAAATGACTCTAGATTCTAACCCCGGAATAAATGATCTAAAGTCGATGGGATGAAATCCGCCGGAAGGAGGGCATTAAGGCATCCCCCATCATCCAACACAAGGTACTCAGCAAAGCTGTATAATGTGGAAGGACCCGATCATAAAGTGCACGAACCAATAACTGTACCGGGAATGGACGACATGCAAAGTCAAGATAACTAAGGAATGGCCGACTCAGATTTCAACTTCCTTCGAACAAGAGCATAATGGTGAATGGTGACTGAATAAAGGAAGCGTAGACTCGATATACAAACCGGGACATCTCTACGACATAGGAGGCATTGACAGAGGCTCCATGGGGACTGGAAGCTTAACCAATCGGTGGAGATAAACTTAGATAAACAAGTACAACTCCTAAGGTCAAACTATAAACCCAACCAGTGGATGTGATATACAGTGCTCTGTTCGAAGGCGACACAACTCAACAGCTGCCAAAAGATAACATCTTTCCTTGTCTGACTTTTTGTTTTTTTCATTTTTTTGGACTTTTTCAAATATTGAAAAATCTTGAAAAAGAATAAAACTTCTTTATAGTTACAGACTAGGAGGAGACGAGTGTCATATGGGAAAACAAACTAGTTCCAAGCAGTGGAACATACCTATGCTCAATGCAAGGATACATGTGTAGGATAGCGACACTCGGGGGAAAGTCCCCTCCCAGTAAAAATAGGGAATCAAGATGCAAAGGATATATGAAATGGCTCTACCTGGATAGACATGAGACAAGCTCGGGCTATATGGCTGAAACTTAATGTCAGGAAAGCCGGCATAAGGGTCAATAAGGTAGGAAAAGCTCATGATAATGCAATTACAGCTTGACATGAGGGAGTCCTGAGGGAAATAGGCCAAGAAAAGATCAAGAGGAGTATGAGGCTCTTGTGAAATGTCATGGAAATACTATACAACGGACTCCCACACCCTAAGGGACAAAATGTCAGCATGGGCACCAAATGAAAATAGGGCACTAACTAGGGTACCCATGTAAGGTCAAGCTCTACCACTCATATCATGCCACTTCTAAAACAACAAGATGGTTATGTGACATAATAGAGTGGGTTCATACCTAAGGCTATAATGAAATGGTCATAAAGTCATGCAAAATGAAAATGGTGATGAAACCTAACCTGTATGCCAGTTTAGACATGATACCTAAAATCGGCACGAACGGGTCAATCCAACGGCCAAAATGGCACTCAAAAAGGTCTCCTACATCATAAATTAGTCCAAAAACGGTCCAAAAGGATTAGAAACGGTCCAAACTATAGGAAAGGGGGTAAAAATTTTCAAAAATTTGAAAATTTTCTATAAATAGTAAAATATTCAAAACATTATAAAAGATTTGAAATTTTTACCCATTTGAGCTCAGAATTTCAACAGCGAATTCTAGGAGATCCAGTCGGCGGAATCCACTATAATTTTTTCGAGGTACTTACCCATGCTCTACTCTTTCATTTTGATGCAAATTTTGTCAAATTCCATGGTGTATTTAGGATTCTAGGCCAGTCTAAGATGCACGCCACATCCCATGCAAAAATCGAGGGTTTTTCTGCATATAGGGCTAGATTTACGTGGAAAATGCCCTCAAAGTCACGTACATACGCGACTGTTTAGCAAACAGTCATGTATGCGGCCGCGCTCAATGATTTTTAAGTGTTCTAATGGATCAAACTCAAATTTTAGAGGACCCCAAGGAAAAACCCAATCACCATAAGAAAAAGACCCAACTGTACAATAATATACAACAACCAGCCTTGGCTAAAAATCATGCATAGTACTTTTTAAGATAGAGCACATTTCTAGGCTCCGCCAAGGCTGTACCCTCATAATCCACTAGCTCATAAGCACCCTTCTCTAACACATGTTTGACGATGTAAGGACCACGCCACATGGGGTTAAATTTTCCTGCCCCCAAGGGTTCTTTCGGTTGATCCCACAAAAGGACCAAGTCTCCCTCACTAAACCTCCTTAGACAGACAGATCTATCGTACAGGACCTTAACGTGATGCTTATTTACTTCTAGAGCCACCAAGGCATCTCAGTGTTGCTCATCAAATTGCTCAAGGTGGACCAAACAATCCTCCATTGGTGAAGTGTCTGGTAAGAGTTCTATGGCTATCTTCAAAGAAGGAATCTTGTACTCAACCAAAAATACTGACTCCACTCAATGTACAAGTTGATATGGAGAAAAACCTGTGGCAGTCTTAACAGTGGTTCTATAGGCCCACAAAGCAGGATATAACATAATGTGCCAATTCATCTTGCTTTGTGCGATGGTTCGTTGGAGAATGGATTTCAGTGATTTGTTCACTGCTTCTACCTGTCCATTCGCTTGAGGGTAGTAAGAGGAGGAAAACTCTTGATTATACCCTAACTTTGATGCCAACTATTCCATCATATGATTCTGAAAGTGAAAGCCATGGTCAGTGACAATCTCTTTCAGAATACCGAACCGAGTAATAATCTGGTTGAATACGAAGTGTGCGGTTGTCTCACCATCGGATTTAACTGTAGGCATAGCCTCATCCCATTTCGTGAAGTAGTCAATAGCCACTATGATATGATGATGCCCCCGAACTGAAGCTAGGTTGCAATCCATAAAATCAATCCCCCACTTAGTGAAGGGACCGGCGGTGATGATGGGATGTAACAGGGTAGGTTTTGAGTGCATATTAGGTGCAAACACTTGGCAAGGATGGCACCTTTTGATCGCATCTACACAATCCTTAAAGATTGACAGCTAGAAATAACCTGCTCTTAATATTTTTGGGGCTGTAGAAAGTCGAGATAAATGACCACCACACACCCCTCTATGGAAATCATTCAGCACTACCTTAGCCTCGTCATGAGTTAAACAACGACGTAAAATGGGATCTACCCTACGGTGGTATAAAGTGTTATCCACTATGAGGTAATTTTTAGACACGTGGCATAACCGTCGTTGCTCATCCCATGAGAGGTGAGTAGGGACCTTCAATGTTTGTAAATATATAATAATATCCCCATACCATGGGTCCAAAGTTGATATTAAGAAGATGTGCTCATCGATAAACGTATCTTCACAAACCAACTCCTCGGCCTCGCTTGCGAAATACGATATAAGCTCCACAGAAATTAATGATTTCTTCGATTTTGCCAAAACAAACTCGAGATCAAATTCTTGCAAGATGAAAATCCATTTAATATATTTTCCCCCAATCATTCTTCGAGTGATAATGCATTGAAATGGATTGACATGGGCTACAACCAAGTTCTAGCGAAGGAGAATATAATGTCTCAACCGTTGAACCACATGTATGGTAGCTAAGGCAAGCTTCTCAACATGGGAATAACGGATCTCTGTGTCAATAAGATTCTGGCTCATATAGTATATGACATGCTCTTGGAGTTCCTCATCCTCTTGAACCAAAACCATACCAATCGTCTCCATGGACAAAGCCACATAAAATAGAAAATCACGGCTATAGTCTAGGGGACTAATCACCGAGGCCGATTCTAGGGCTCGCTTAAGCACATCGAAGGACTCCTAGGCTTGCTCATCCCAACAAAAGATGGTGTCCTTATTCAAAAGACGCATAAAGCCTCTAGTCAAACTGGCAAAACTGACAACGAATCTCCGTAAGAAGTTTTCCATGCCTTGCAAACATTGAAGATGTCTAATGTTTTTTGGGGGAGACAACTAAAGTATTGCCTCAACCTTCAAAGGGTCGACTCTTATACCCTCCTTGGAAACAATGAATCCTAATAATCGACCAGACTTCACACAAAAGATGCACTTGTGAGGATTTAACCTGACCAAATAATGGGAGCACCTTTCGAATACTAATCTCAAATGATAGGAATGAGGAATTCTCATACGAGAATGAGCAGCAAGGTCATCCAAAAATACTTCGATAATTAATTTGAGATCATGGAAGATCAAGGTCATAGCCCACTAAAAAGTAGCTCCAACGTTCTTAATGCCAAAAGGCATTTTTCAATATGCAAAAGTTCCCCAAGGACAAATAAATGCGGTCCTATGTTGGTCCTCAGGTTTAATTTGCATCTGATTGTATCCGGAAAAGCCGTCCATAAAGGAAAAAACCTCGCTACCCGCACACTCATCCAAAATCAGATCAATAAATGGTGTGGGGAAATTGTCCTTAGGACAGGCATGATTCAAATCACAGAAATCAATATATATGTGGATCGATCCCTACTTCTTATCAACCGGAACGAGATTTGAAACCCACTCCATCAACGGAATGGGATAGATAAAACCGACTTTCAACAGTTTCTCTATCTCTGCCTTAATCGCGGGTGCTTTCCTAGGATTCACTACACGCAGGTGTTGTCAAAAAGGATTAGCATTGGGATAAGTATTAATCTTGTTTTCAACAATGCGAGGGTCGATACCTGGCATTTTGTCGTAAGAACAAGCAAAGATATCATGAAATTATTTAAACAGCTCGGTGTATTCTTGAATCTCAGCATGGGAACATTCTGCCCCAATATAGACATTCTCTATCCTGCCAAGATCGTGAGAGATATTGATAGGAATCGTTGGAGATATATTTTCCATGTTCCCATCAGCCATCGGAATAGGAGAGCTTAATGGAACCATGGGACTACCAATTCTCTCACTAAGAACCTCCCTAAATTCCTCACGCTCCAAGTGGTCAAGCTCGGGAAGAAAGTAAGATCTATGATGCAACTCTTCCCATGGTGGCTCAGCTCCCAACATGGCCTCAATAATTGCTTCGTCTGAAGGAAACACACTATCAAGGCAGTTGTGCATGTGAGAAGACTGAACTGCCCATGCAGGAAGCACATATGGGTCCTCCTCTTCTATCCATGAAGAGGAAGGACTAGGCTCTGCAACACATCCAAGATTAGCTTGATAAGCTACCATAGTTGTAGGCAATGGCACGCCTGTCACGATGGGCTCACTTGAAGTATTCGGTGTAGGAAGAATCCGAGGATCTTCCATATGACTCGTGCGAAAAGACACCGATCTCATAGATGTCGAAGCCTCACCGAACCTAGACCCTATCATAAGGATAGGTGCAGGACAAATAAAACTTCCCATAAGGGATGGATACATGCTCGCACCCACACTCCCATTTGCCAGCTGAGAGTGCTCTACAATTGGGATCGAAGCTCCCAAAGATGCGGTAACCGACGGATTCTTGAATGACGTTTGATCAATCATAACTATCTTCCCATTAAATGGAAAGCATACAATGCGAAATAGTGAAGAAGCTACAGCTTGCATACTATACATCCAATTCCTACCCAGCAAGAGATTGTAGTCAAGGGGTGCATCAACCACCTTGACCTTATCGTAATGGTCTTCCCTCCCAAATGGACTTTAAGGGAAGGAAGGATCCCGTGCAGCCTAAACGATCTCCCATCAAAAGCAGTTAACATGGTAGTAGATTTAGACAACTCGAGGGAACCTAAACCCTTCCAACATGATAAAGACATCACAGAAGCAATAGTACCTTCGTCAATCACAATGCGCTTGACAGTCATTTTAAGACATTCTACATGAATCAAAAGAGACACATAGTAAGGAAAGTGAGTCTGAAGTCATGCGGTTTCAAATTTAATCACGAAGGAATAATTATCATCATTCACACCAAGGGCAGAAAGAAAAGCCTTCCTTTGCAAAGGACAACTATGAAGTACTTCTACTGCAGACATCGCACAAGGAGTGTTTCCCAAATCCTTGACAACAGAATATTTGTTGGTGGCTCGGGCATTAGGATTGTGCCCCGAATTCTTAAGGACTCCATTAGGAATGTGAGGTGCAACTTCAGGTTTATCCATAGGTTTTTCAATATGCAAAGAATTCCATGGTGGATCAGGTTCCTTTCCTGGGTTGGGTTGTGACGAACCATAGGCCTTCGCATAAGTCACAACCTTCGTAACACTCACCATGTTAATGCAACCATGACCATTACCCTCCGGTGGATCTTGAACCCCACCAGACTAATCATGGGTCCTCGAGTTCATGTTTTGATTGTGAGGTAAAGGGTTAGTCAGCAGAAATGGGCCCTGCGCTAAGAATCTTGAGGCTTCATCGATACGAGGGCAGAAGTAAGTGAGGTGATCATCCTTACATAACTTGCAAGGAAATTTAACCTTACGTTTAGGTTTCTTGTCCCCCCCAACATTATGGGTGTTCTTGTCATTAGTATTAGCATTTTCATTTCTATTCCCACCCTTACGATTGTTCTTACCCTTCTTTCTATTCCTTTGAGTTTGCTGGTTACCCTTCTGGTCCGATGATTGTACCGAAAGCACACTCACTGTTTAGGTGGGTTGAGACGAAGTTGTGGCTTGTCCTTAAGAAGATTAGTTGATTGACAATTGTTTGACTTGTTGTACAACCGAATCCGTAGGTTTAGCACTCGCACAACCAACAACGCCATCGGCATGTGGTCTAGGTTTAACTTTGGGGTCAAAACTAGAATGCAGAGCATTGGGAATGATCTCATATAACAAACCGGATTGAGCATAAATCAAATCCGGTTCTTGCACCCTAAAAATCGCTTGTTCCTCATTTTGCACTTCGGATGTAGAAACATCCTTTGCTATATAAGGCAATAACAACTTAAGGAACCATTCGAGGAGGAATTCTGGTGGTATAAAGGCTTTAATCAACCTCTTCTGTCTACGCCACTCTTGGATATGGTCAAAGATATGCATGGCTTTATCTTGCTAAAATGTCGACAAGAGTTCTGTACCAACATCGTAACACACTAGTAGCAGGAAGTGGTTAAGAAAATTCATAGCTAGGTCATCAAAAAAAGCGAATGCCCCCCTAGGTAACTCTATATACCATTTCACGGTAGGCCCTATAAGGGTGCATTGAAACAGCCTTAAACGAATCAAATCTTGGTGTAATGAAATTGAAGAGAACCATAGGTGAAAGGTAGTAACATGTTCGCTTGGATCCTCTCCCAGTTTGCCCTCGAATTTGGGTATGTCCAAGGGAAGCTTAGTAGGGATAGCCGGCCAAGCCAGGTCATGAGATACAAGATCGTTCTTCAATATTGACAAGTCAGGAAGATTTATCGTTACGAGGAAAGGGAACCTAGGATGAGCAGGTCGGTGCACCACTCCCTGATAGTTCTGATTACCATAACCACAATGGCCTTGGCCATAGTTCCCTCCTCCCATTTGACCCATATAGGGTGGCATGGAAGCACCATACTGTGGTGTACCTTGACTATTTGGGGCTACAAAGCCATAATTTGGAGAGTAAGCAATTTTTTGATACCTGTACCCATAAGGTGAATAACCCTGTCCATACTACGTCCCATAATAAGGTCCATAAGTCATCGCATGATATGCCCATGAGACACTCTGTAGGTAGGAATATATGCTCTGAAAGTAGGAATATACATTCCGGAAGTAGGAATATACGCTCTGAAAGTAGCAACATGACTGCTAGAAGTATGAACACGACCTCCTGAAACAATGGGCAGTAGTTGAACCTGAGACATAACTGGTCGAGTAACAGCAGTATGGACATGACTTGTAGCAACATTCCGGCCCGAAGGACCACATGAGTGAGGTGGAGGGTCAACATTCGAAGAACTAGGGACAAAGGACAAAGGGAGCTATGAAATTATGTACATGTGGTTCCCTATAGTCACTCATATTCGATCTGGTATCCTAATAGGATCACTAACCCTAGGCCTAGGAGGAATATGTGATGTATCTTCCACCGCTGGGATGGACGGTGCAATGTGACTTTTGCTCCCAAACCTCTCCACATGGTATGGAATGAGAGTGCCCCTAGGCGTAGTGTTAGGCTCAAACTCAGACTCGACATGAAATTCCAAATCATTTCTGGGAAAACCAGACATACCATAACTACCATAGCTAGTGCTTGCGGGTTCAAAATGAGTCTCATCATCTTCCAGCATTCCATACCGGTGATGCGTCAATGGGGGATCAACACTAGAGTAAGTAGGTCTATCATGAAAAGTACCTATCTCAGAAATTACAGGACCTAACTCAGTCAAATCAGGTGAAGGATCATAAGTAGGAGTAAACTCCCCATCTTCCACTTGAATGGGAGAAGGTGGTTTAGGAATACCTTCAACATGGTCTTCCATCGTGTGTGAATCAATGTGCGAAGTAGTCCACTTGGACTGTCTATCTCTCTCTCCCAAAGGGTGGAGATGTAGAAGGTGGAAGTCCTGCTAAACGACAAGAACGGTGAGGAGCCGCACCCGAATCCACAATGAATCAAAAAATATAAAATACTCACTAATTATGCAAACCCTAGGCAAGCTAACGTGCACAGAACATACACCAATAAAATCTAAAGCCACACATAAGCAATCAAGGGTAGGATAAGTGAGCTCCCGAATGAAGCAGGTATGTCTCGCCTAGGAGAGGCTTGAGACTCCCATACACAACAAGCGAAGGTACGTAACCAATTATTGTGGCCCTCAGCTTCAACGTGTAAAGCGACTATGCTGTCCAATCCCAACCTGGTCGGGACACCCACAGAATAACCCCTGTAGAGTACCTCCTCGATATCCTAGGTAAGGCCACTAAGGTCACCTCAATATAATCAATGCTCAAGCGGATAGTCATAGGAGGGATTGACCATATGGGCAGGGTAGCAAAGCCTGAAACTCTCGAAAGAGCCCCCAGATACGAATACAATCTTGGAAATATCTTCAGTGCTACTCAGTTATGACTAGGGGTCATCCCAATCAATAATCGCTTGCACTGCCTCATGCTTAACTCCCTTTTGAGAGGAGGATCCTGAGAAACACTGGTTATACCAAGGAATTTCACACACTCACCTGGACAGACACATACATTTTTTTGTTTAGTGGTCTTGGAGAATTTACTCACAATGAACTATTCCAAGACCCTAAAACCTAATCTTGTTGGTGAACCCTATCAAATAAAATAGTGTAGTTCATTTTAATTTAGCGTTGATTTTAATTGGCTTTATTACTCAAAATAGGTATATGGCTGTGCAACTAATGGCGTTATGGCACAACATGAAGCAAAATGCACACCTAACAATCAATGCAAATGCATTGTGTCCATGAAAAACAGGGCATCCTACTACGTGAAATGCATAATTTTCTTCAAATGATAACTGCAAGCTTTCTTATATGAAATCCTGAATCATACTTCAAATAAAATCTAGTGCAAGTACTATGCAAAATGCAAGATGCAATGCATAATGATAATCAAATATTTTTGGATTTTTTTAAATAAAATTGAGATATTAAAGCAAAAGAAAGATTCTACAACCCCCAGACTCTACAAGCACAATCAAGCAGCACTCAAGCAAAGTACTAAGGTAAAAGAAATCTAATGCACTAATCCCAAAACAAAAAATCGAAAATGCAATGATAAGAACATTCTTCAAAATAGAAATTTTACCCTAAAAAAAATGTCTATGGTCAGAAACAGAGGTGTATACAGACTCTAGCAGTATCAAAGAAGACTCAACAATCATCCAAATTCACCAAGCAATAATCAATCTTCCTTTAGAAGGAAAAACTAAGTGCATACGCGACTGTTCACAGTAAACCCGCATGTGTATGCGGAAATAGCAGTGAAACCCGTGTATATACGCAACTATGAGTTAAAAACTCATGTATAGGAAGAAAGGTGCATAAAAATAAAGGCAAACAAACAAGCTCTAATACAAACTTCACACCAATCAGATACTACCAGGCAAACATGCCCCCAGACCCGATACAGAAATAGAGAAATAAGAGCAATTCAAAGTCATTGAATGCCAATAGAAAACCCCTAAAGGACAACTACTAGGAACTCCCCAGCGGAGTTGCCAATTCTGTTATAGAGAGAAAATCCTACGTCTTGGGTACCACAATAGACAGCTTGACTCCAGAAATCAATCCTTTCCAATATGCAAAAGAAATCAAATATCTAACACTAAAGCATCAGACCTCGTACTTTATTCCAGATGATTGAAGTAGATCCCCGTTGAGCTTTCCAACTTCAGCTTTAATTGATGAATCACTTCCTCAACAACAAGTAAACAAGAAAAGCATACTATATATTGGTGTTAGATCTACTCTAGCATATATAATCAATAATGTATAAGCATTTGAAATCATCCATGGATAAAATATTCATTCAAACATACATTATTGGATAGGAAAAGATATTTCTATTAATATAAAATTAGAGATTACAATGAATACAACCTCTATTGACACGTCTACGAATCAGAGAAACTGAATCCCCCACTTGGGCCTCCACCACCTCAATCCTCGATCTCTCGATAGCAAGCTCACAAGCAAAAGGAAAGCTTGGGAAGAACACTAAAGTGCTCCAAGGGACAAAGGGATGCAGACTCAAGCACAAGTTCCAGAAACAATGGACTATAGTTTCTTTGCTCTCAATTCTCTTATGCCTTCAATGTATCCAAAGGGTTCCTTATATAGCTTTTCAATGGGCTAATGAAAGGTTAAATTTGAGTGATCTCAAGGCATATGGAAGGCTAGGAGACAAGTGAGTCGGATCCATGTCAAGGAAAACTCCAAAAGGATTTGGATTTTGTACACATCCCGATGTACGCAGTTTTAGAGGTCAAACCCGCGTATATACGCGATAAGGGGTTTAAAAGTCGCGTATATCAATTTTCACATGTTTTTAGGGATGGTCTAGGAAACATCAAAGGACAAAAAATGGTCCAAGGGGTCTAAGGAGTCTGCAGAGGGATAGGGCAAGGCCATACAAGTGTGATTCACCTGGTGTGGTAAAATAAGCTATAACAATGACTTGTTTACATTATAGAACCTCTCGATCGGAACATCGAGGCATGGCATGACTCAATTACATTACAAACACTTCCCAGAATAAACATTGGGGTACAATAGATAAGAAATACAGGTGAATACATTCTAAAGTTACAATTACATCAACAATACATTCTTGATTCCCAGCAATGATAAGTGTCTAAAAGTTTTTAGTGTGGTTATCAAGTCAGCTGAATTATTTTTTAAATCTACCTTTTTGTTTCCAGGAGTATTACTCCTTGTGCTCTTTCAACTCCCAGGTTCCATTGGAAAGGAGATTTATTCTATGGCTGAGAGGCCTTTTTTCTAATCCATTTTTATCTTTTCCATTTTAAGCAATTCACTCTTGATTCCTTTTTTTCTTTAAATTCTCTCAATAATTTAAAAAAATTAACTTTGCTTTAATTCCATAATTTATTCCTCCAACCATAAAAAAATTAATGTCTTTACTAGTCAAAATCATCCTTGACAAAATGTTCCTAATTTCCCTTCAAATAATTTTCCATAGGTTCCTATTTTCGTAGGCTTTTCCTAACCACAAAATTGGACATGACTTGCAATTTTCCTACATCTTCTAAAGACTCTTAGAGTGGTTTTCCACCTATCTAGGGTATAATCCTTTCATACCTAAAAAAATGAATGGACTCTTCTTCCTAGTTGTCAATAATATTATCCTTTCATCCTCTTTTATATTTGATGTTAATTGATTTGTTTTACACACACACACACACACACACAAATATCTCTAAACGTTAATTCTTTAGAATCAAAAGCATTCCTAGGTTAATGAAACACTTTTCAAGATAAGATTCTTTGGTTTTAGGAGTAAAATACTAAACAAATGTAACAACTCCTCCTCATTAAACCTCTGAGTCTATTCTTAAAGTGAGAAAGAATACTGGCTAGTATTCAATCAACATCAAGGCTACTGAGAATCATCAAATCTACCAAGAATATTTATGCTCCTTTGACCTATACTATTGTTGTTTGAAACTAAGTTTGCAGTGAAATCTCATATTCAAATTCAAAAATTGAACAATTTCTATAACTAGGTGTAGTTTAATACAACCTCCGAGGGGGAGTGAATAAAGAGAGATGAAAATCCGATGAATTTCATATTATTATGTATCTTGATCCTTAGAAAGTAAAGGGTAGGAAGGGCAGGAAGGAAGCCATGAACAACTCTATAAAGTTGGATACATGTTTTGTCCTGTTTTTTCTCCTAAAAATATATCGACTTCCTTTATGATTTTTTAATTGCTAATTTGCAAACTATCATATTTATAATATTTTATGTAGATATTTTAGTTTTTGGAAATGTCATTCTATTTTCTGATACTATTAGAATACATGTTTTAAAACTACACGTTATAACTAATGCTCATTAAAAAAGAAAACTATTCAATTGCAAATGTATCTGAGAATGTCACATCTAAATTTCCCTTTTTGACATTTATGGCTTAGTTTTCAATGTTTTATATTTAATGATTACTCCAGTTATATACTTGAATTCACATGTAACAAAAAACATGCTCAATTGAATTTACCCATGAGACATAAATCATTGGTGACTCATCAGTAATAAGTAGCGCCAACAATATGAGTCTTCAAGTTTGACATCTTCTAGATCCATGATCATGACACACTCCATGTAGTTGTAACTATCAAATTGAGCCTCAAAATTTGGGTTTATAATTGCATTCAGTGCTACAAGGCCATCTAGTTGGATATCATCATCCACATATATGATTTCATCTTTGAAGTAATCCCATTTCTTTATGACCTTCCTTTTACCCATAGTCTTTGTAGGGATGAATATGAAGGGAGCCATGAGTGTAAGCTAGTATAAGGTTTCTTCCCTCTTAGATCCTAATCAATTTCACTCCACTGAATGGATAAAACCATAAGTAGTACAGTTTCTTTTACTTGTTGAGAAACAAGCTACTTGTGAGATTAATTGTGTAGTAATTTCTTTAGCCTGAGCCTCTTGGTTCGTGTATAACAACAAAATGGTAAAATTAATTAAATTTTTTTTATAACAAAAATGTTTAGTGAAATTTTCTATTAAAGATGAATATGTGTGTGTATAACTTAAACTTCTACTTCAATATTTAAAAGTATACACTAAAAAAAGTTGTATATTTGTCCGGTGTTGATCTCAAGTATGAAAAACCTACACTAATACTTTATAAACTTATTGGAAACAAAAATAAAGTCCACAAGCATCAAAACAAACATTAAATAACAACCTTCCTTTATCATAAAATAACCAAAATAGGGCATGGAACTAGCATTTTTTAACACAAAATCTAATGGCATAGATGTCTGATTTTCGACATTTTGTTGTCGACCATTCGACAATCATTGTTCTCTTTAAGCGTCGATTAAAATTTGATGGATATCCAACATTGTGATATCCTCATTGGATTTTCGACATCCACTAGTCACAACTCCGACACCCACAATTTTAACTTTCCCATAGAACATTTGACGAATTTCACTTCAATGAGGTCATGAATCTAACATATCCCACCAACGATTCTCACTTCAACCTCATCGAAAAACCGACGAGTTATGGAATTTGGAGGTACAACATGGATGTTGGATTTCATGGATGTCCGATGAGAAAAAATCGACGAATTTCACTTCAACGAGGTTGAAAATCCGACTGATCCCTGTTAGATTTTTAACATTAAGCTAGCATAACATTAGGATCTTTAACTGAGAGAAGAACAAGCACATCACTCAAACACAAGAGACAATGAACACAGTTTTTTTCCTCGGGGAAACCATAAATGGAGAAAAGCCTACAACTTCATCAGAGATAGAATCAGCACCAAAAGTGAAACCCAAAAACAGTAAGATGATCTCCCAAGTAGTAACCTTTTTCTTCCTTGCTGCAGTGTCTTTCTATTCCTTGGCTATGCGCTACAACTGAGTGTGAGTGAGTGTGTGATAAATAGAGAGGCTAGCTCTCTATTTATACTAATTCCCGACTTGACTAAACCCAACTAGGGACGACTTCACTAGGTGAGTCTAATAACCCTAGTGCCCCAGAACTGTGGGGACTTTAACCCTTAGACAATAGGAGGGTTACCCACCTTGACTTGATATGACTTGTTTATATTATAGAAACTCCCGATAGGAACCTCGGGGCATGACATGACTCAAGTACATTACAAATACATCCTGGAATAAACATCGAGTTACAATACATAAGAAATACAAGTGAATACATTCCGAAGTTACAATTACATCAACACTCCCTCTTAACTAGGAAGGTATTCTCTCAACACAATTTATCAGCATAAGTCTTCTTCTTTGTATCATCTGGATCATCATCGAGTCCTTGTCATATTTATATTCAAGTCATCTTCATCTTCAAGTCATCTTCATTTGGATCTAGATCATCACTCGATACGGATCACCATCCCCGGATCTGGATCATCACTCAATACGGATGACCATCCCCAGATCTGGATCATCCCTCGATCTGGATCATCTCTAGAGCATCATTAATGGATCTAGATCATCCCTCGATCTGGATCATCTCTGTTGGATCATCATCATTGGATCTTCATGGGTGCTATCTCATGATTCTTATCGTCACAGGAATTTCTACAGAGCCAGCCCTTTTTCATGCTGGTTGTAGGCCTAGCCTCCCTGTAGGTCTTCTTTTGGCACTAATATTTGACCCTAAGTCAAAATGGCCCACCCAACACTTATATCTGATCATGTAGGAACCAATCCTATAATCATATCATAAAGGCATGCCCAGCACTCACATCTGACCATGTGGGAACACCTCCCACAACCTTGTCAGAAAGGCCTAGCACTCACATCCATCAACCAATGTCGGAAAGGCTCATCACTTAGACTCATCCATGCGAGGAACCAATACTCCATGCCGAAAGGATTTACACTCACATCTAACAACCAATGTTAGAAAGGCTCAGCACTTATATTCGACCATGCAAGGAACCAATCCTTCATGCTGAAAGGGCTCTGCACTTACATCTGACAACCAATGTCAGAAGGGCTCTACAGTCACATCTGATCATGTAGGAACCAATCCTACAGTCACATCAAAATGGCCCTCAGTCCCAGACTGAGCTTTTCTGGTAACTGACCAGGTGCCTCCATTCCAAGAATGGCATTCAACACTTACTTCTGATCATGTAGGAACCAATCCTACAGTCACATCAGAATGGCTCAGCACTCACATCTGACATGGAAGGAACCAATCCTCTCACCATGACAGAATGGATCAACCCTTACATCTGACCATGGACAGAAAAAATCCTCTCACCATGTCAGAATGGCTATGGGTCTCATCATTTCCCCTTGGAGGAAAACTCGATCTGGAGAACACCAAGCTTCTCCCTAAAGTACTTGAACTTCACCCTAGCCAATGGCTTTGTTAGCACATCATCTATCTGTTCCTCCATCGCAACATACTGGAGCTTCACTGCTCCCCTCTGCACCATATCCCTTGATATAGTGATACTTGATCTCGATATGCTTTGACTTGTCATGGAAAACTGAATTCTCTGACAACTTCATGCAACTCTGGTTGTCAGAACGTATACAAGTAGCATCCATCTAGAGATCAAATAAATCAGACAGTAGCTTCCACAGCCATACTGCCTCACAACTAGTTGACCAAGCTACGCCATACTCTACTTTAGCTGTACTCAATGCCACATAGGATTGCTTCCCGCTAAACCAAGAGATCACACCTAATCCCATACTTAAGCAACACCCTAAAGTGCTCTTCCTATCGATGGCACTGCCAGCCCAATCTGAATCAACATAACCCTCCAGGTTAATCTTCTGATCCACCTCATACTTGAGCCCATAATCAATTGTACCCCTCAGGTACCTCAGAATATGCTTTTCAGCAATCAAGTGAACATGTCTCAGATCTATCAAGAACTGGCTCAAGGTGTTCACATCAAAGCAAATGTCTGGTCTCATGTTCATTAGATACATCAAGGACCCAATCATTTGATGATACATCGTAGCATCAACCATCTATGATGAAGCATCACTCAATCACTTTAGGTTCGATGTCATAGGTGTGGTCATGGCCTTGCAGTCCATCATCCCAAACCTCTTCAGGATCTCTACTGCATACTTCCCTTGTCCGAGGGAGATTCCATCCGCATTCTGCCACACCTCCATGCCTATAAAATAATGCATCATACCCAAGTCCTTCATTTCAAACTCAGCAACAAGCTTTCTCTTCATATCAGTAATCAACCCATCCATACCTATTACAAAGAGATCATCTACATATCGTAGGAGCATCACTGGGTTTCCATCTTCAACCTTGTAGTAAAGGTTGGAATCTACTTTACTCTTGGTAAAGCCCAAAATAGATAGAAAGCTGTCAATTCTATTGTACCATGTCTTGGGTGCCTGTTTCAAACCATACAAGGCTTTCTTCAATCTGCACACATGATATTCCCTGTCATGTGTCTCAAAACCAAGTGGTTGTTCTACATATACTTCCTTTTCCAATACACCATTCAAGAAAGCAGTCTTGACATCCATTTGGTGTATCTTCCATTTCATCATTGCAGCTAGAGCAAGTACTGATATGATGGAAGTGTATTTGGCTATAGGTGCAAAGGTTTCTTCATAGTCTATTCCTTCTTTCTGGGAGAAACCTCGAGCCACGAATCTTGCCTTATATTTCTCTATGATACCATCTACAGCATGCTTGATCTTATAGATCCATTTGGAAGTTACAACTGACTTCCCTTCTGGTCTTGGGACAACATCCCAAACATCATTCCTCATGATCTATTGATACTCTTCGATCATAGCATCCTTCCATTATTTCCGTTCTGTTGTTTCTTCATAATTGGAAGGTTCTTCATTGATAAAGTCATATAGTAAAGCTACATATCCAGAGCAGGATCTGGTTCTCTTTCTTTCTCTTTGATTCTCTTTTGGAGCCCCATATCTTTCCGCACCTTGGATAATTTCCAATACCCAAGCAGGTCTCCTCTTGTGAGGATTCTTCTCCTGAGGTGGATCTACAGGTCTTTGTAGTTCTTCAAATTCTCGATCTTCTTCTTGAATTTCTTCATTCATGGTTGTATCATGAATTCTGGGTGCTTCTGCTTCTTTAGGATCTTCAGCATGTCTCTTTTTAGATTTGTAGTAAGTTGTGTCTTCGTTGAATGTCACATCCTTGCTGATGTCGATATTCTTGAATCCTGGAGAGTATATTTTGTAAGCCTTCAAGATTTCAGAGTATCCCACAAATATACCCTTCTTTCCTAAAGGATCTAGTTTAGTTCTCTTCTCTTTTGGAATGTGTATGTACACTGGACAACCAAATATTCTGAGAGGGCTGACTTTTGGTTTCTTGTTGGAAAAGACTTCTTCAGGTGTCTTATTCTCGAGTACTCTGTTTGGAGTACAGTTCTGTACATACACCCCTGTTCTAGAAGCTTCTGCCCATAGATGCATGGGAAGATCCTGATCATGAAGCATTGCTCTTACAGCTTCCATGATAAGCTTCTACCCATAGATGCATGGGAAGATCCTGATCATGAAGCATTGCTCTTGCAGCTTCCATGATAGTTCTATTCTTCCTTTCTGCAACCCTATTCTGTTGTGGATTATATGGAGTGGATAACTCCCTCTTAATCCTTGATTCTTTCTATAATTATTTGAATTCATTTGATGTGAATTCTCCGCCATTATCTGATCGAAAGGTCTTGATCTTCTTTTTTGTGTGGTTCTCGATCAAGGCTTTGAATTCCTTGAACTTGCTAAAAACTTCATCTTTAATATTCATGAAGTAAATCCATGTCTTCCTAGAAAAGTCATCAATGAAAGAAACATAGTATACATACCTGCTTAGTGAACTTGATGACATTGGTCCGCATACATCAGAGTGAATGATTTCCAATATTCCTTTTTCCTTGCTCTCATTACTTGGAAATGTCTTCTTTCCTTTCGCACATCCTTTGCAGACCCCTTCATGTTTTTTTTGAATTTCTGGAAGACCTTCGACAGCTTTGCTTACAAGTGGTAGTGCTCTGTAATGCACATGTGCAAGCCTTATGTGCCAAAGTTCATTTTGCTCTACTGTTTCATGGATCAGTTCTTGTTCTGGATGACCCTTGAATTTGTATAATCCTCCTTCTTGTTCTCCAATCACTATTGCATCGTCAATAGTCTTTCCTCTTGACCACATGATGACTTGGCCATCTACAAATACAACCCTCATGCCTTTTGCATCCAGTGTCAATATGGATAGAATATTCTTCTTTAGTCCTGTTACAAACAAGGCATCCTTCATCTTCATAGACTTTTCGGAGTCTAGCTTGTAGGAGGATTCACTACTACCTTTTATGGGATATTGGTAGTCATCCCCAAGTTTCACCTTATGGGGTGAATTATGTTCAGATAGTTTCTCAAAGGATTCCTTGAAACCTGTCATGTGTTTGGAAGCCCCACTGTCAATAAGCCAATCTTTGCTTCCATGAGTGACAGTTCTTGTGAGAGCAGAGATTAGAACATATTCATCTTCACTTGAAGAGTCTTCACTTTCTTGTTTTACTCTCTTCCTGGGAGGATCATCATCCTCAGCAGTGTGAGCATGATGTCTTCTTTTGGAGTTCTTCTTATTCTTGGATCCATTCTTATTCATGGGACAATTTCTAGCAAAGTGTCCTATTTCATCGTATGTATAACATCTGAGTTTGGATGGATCCCTTCTTACAAGATTATTTTTCTGATGAGAATGCTTACCTTGATGATGATGATTTTCTCTTCTTCCTTTCTTGGAGTGTACTATGAGATATTGATCTTCACTTCCCATCTTTTCTTCTTGATTGCTATCCAAGCTTCTTCTTGTGAACATTCTTCCCACAGTCTACAGAACTTAACTAACTTCTTCCTAGCATAGATTCCTTGGATGAAAGAATCCCATGACCTAGGGAGGCCATTCAATGTTGTCATCACAATTTTTGCATTCTCCACTTCTTCATCTATTGCTTCCAACTGTTCTTTGATCTGGGAGACCCTTGTGAAGTATGACTGGATGGTCTCCTCATTCTGTATCTTTACATTCTTCAACAGGTTCCTTAGAGTCATCTTCTGATTGATGCTATTCCCTTCAAATAGTTTGGTTAGGGAATTAAACATGTCTTTAGGTGTCTTGAGGGAGGAAACCTATGGTATGAAGTGATCCTTGATATAATCAGCAATGATCCTCTTTGCCATAACCAACTTATTCTTATGTAAGGCCTTGGCCTCATCTCCCTCTGGAACTGCAACCTCCTCACTGATATAGGAGTCCAACTCATTTTCTCCCAGAACCAGGGATATCCTATACTTCCAGGCTCGAAAGTTATAAGATCCCTCAAGATTTTCATCAAGCTTTCTATGATGAGACATCTTAACTGAGAACCTCAAATGGAAATACAAAATATTTAGATCTTACCAGGTCAAGATGTCATATCTGGATTTGGAGCTGAATTTCTACAGTGTTGGTTCAGAAGCAGATTAGGGTTTTTCTTTTCTGGAGTTCTTTCCAACCAAATTCTTTGATTTTGATCCCTAACTTCGATTTTGGGTAGGATATCAATCTAGGCCTGGGCTCACTGGAAAAGTTCACTTGTATGAAAAGCCATAATTTCTGACAGCAATGTTGGGTCCAAAACTGAAAAACCTTAGAATTGGATTCTGCTTCGAGAGAAAGATGCACCCTATGGAGGAGATTTATTCCACCCTTATTTTTCTGAAAATCTATGGAGAGAGATCCACAAAGTAGGAATCCCTAGTTCCCGCAGCTGCACAGTGTCTTCTTCTCAAGTTAACTCTGATACCATGTTAGATTTTTAACATTACACTAGCATAACATTAGGATCTTTAACTGAGAGAACAACAAGCACAACAATCAAACACAAGAGACAATGAACACAATGTTTTTCCTTGGGGAAACCATAAATGGAGAAAACCCTACAAATTCCTCAAAGATAGAATCAACGCCAAAAGTAAACCCAAAAACAGTAAGATGATCTCCCGACAACAGTAACCTCTTTCTTCCTTGCCCCAGTGTCTTTCTCTTCCTCAGCTATGCACTACAACTGAGTGTGAGTGAGTGTGTGATAAATAGAGAGGATAGCTCTCTATTTATACTAATTCCAAACTTGACTAAACCCATCTAGGGCGGATTTCACTAGGTGAGTCTAATAACCCTAGTGCCCAGGAACTGTGGGGACTTTAACCCTTAGACAATAGGAGGGTTACCCACCTTGACTTGACATGACTTGTTTACATTATAGAAAATCCCGATAGGAACCTCAGGCATGACATGACTCAAGTAAATTACAAATACATCCTGGAATAAACATTGGGTTACAATACATAAGAAATACAAGTGAATACATTCCGAAGTTACAATTACATCAACACTCCCTCTTAACTAGGAAGGTATTCTCTCAACACAATTTATCAGCACAAGTATTCTTCTCTGTATCATCTGGATCATCATCGAGTCCTCGTCATCTTCATCTTCAAGTCATCTCTTTCTTCAAGTCTTCTTCATCTTCAAGTCATCTTCATCTGGATATGGATCATCACTCAATCTGGATCATCATCACTGGATCTGGATCATCCCTCGATCTGGATCATCTCTGGAGCATCATCACTGGATCAGGATTGTTGAGTTCGAACTACATTTTCATAATTGGATTAAGAAAAATACATTATTTTCCAATCATAATAAATTTTGCACATTAGGGATTTTCATCTATGTCAATGCATTATTTGTGAAGTTTTTACTCAATGGAAGAATCAACAATGGAAAATGAAAGCTTCTTCTATGAGCACGGGGATGAGTTTCTTGGAGGTCCACCTCAATAATTCCTAGATGAGGAGAAATAATAAGTTGTTTTAAAAACTTCAAGGCCAATCAAACCATAAAAAGGTTTCATTATATCCCTAATAAGTTACATCTTAAACCTTCTTATCAGTTTCTTTCGAAGCAAAAATTTCAGCTATAGAACAAACATAAGAGGTTGAGGAAAAATAGCTTATGCTCAAAGAAAGTTGAAGCACCCTGTATTTTATATATCCTTTGGACGTTATAATCCAGTTCATTGATGAAATTTGCAGTCACCTTCTTCTTTGCATGAAGGTGACCAAGCCACATAATTGATTGTTATGGAACTAGTCAATCAACCCATTGCTACTTAAGCATAAACAAACCTATTGCTACAAAAGTGACAAGTTCACTAGGTGCCATAGAATATAAACACATGGATGATATTACTACCATCCCTATTAGACTAGCTACTGAGATTCTTTTTGATATTGTATCAAGGGTTATTTCTTAAACTAATCTTGTTGACAAGAATATATGCAATATTGATCAACCTAATGATGAAATTGTTGCAAAAATTGTAGATAATATCATGAAATCAATATTCAATATTTAATCTTCAAAATCTATTAGTGAACTTCTCTTAGTTGTTGCTTGATCCATGGGATTTAATACAGAAGAAACATAACCAATCAATTTCATGGAAGTGCATTATTTAAAATCACAATTTTCTAAGTGGAAATATACTAATGAATCCTATGGAAGTGAGGTAATACCACTAGCAAAGAATGGATTGAGAATTGATACTCTTAGGGAGCAATGGTTTTATTTTTTATGCTTGTGACGAAATCAAATGGGAAAAATTTAGAGAGGAAAGGAAGAAATTTCATGAACTAGACAAAGAGGT
Source organism: Pseudotsuga menziesii (assembly GCA_001517045.1). Lineage (NCBI taxonomy): Eukaryota > Viridiplantae > Streptophyta > Pinopsida > Pinales > Pinaceae > Pseudotsuga > Pseudotsuga menziesii. Next base: position 287,568 of record LPNX010980993.1, on the reverse strand, counting down.
CAAAAGATTGAAGGAAGAAAAGTTGCAACTAGAAAATTGATCCCATTCCCTACTAAGCTATAGTGAACCCTCTATTATGTATGCTATTTTTCTACAAGAAAGAAAGATGTTGTTTCTTCTTTACGTTATGGCTAAGGGAAGACTTGATGCTCCCTAGTGTAACTTATTTTAGTTGGATCCAAATGGAGACTTGCTCATGCAATTCTCGTAATGTAGTTTGAACTTAACAATTTTGATCCATGACCTTCTTCAAATAAGACACATGAAATACTAGGTGGATCTTGGAGTGTTCTAGCAGTTCTAATTTGTAGGCAACTTAACCAAGGTGTTGAACAATTTGATATGGGATGTAAAACTTTGGTGTGATCATTTGGTGGGATTTAACTTTGAGAAAGATATGCTTATAAGGTTGCATATTAAGGAACAACTAGTTGCCTTCTAGAAATGAATTCTTTTAGTGATGTTGGTCCACCTATTACTTCATGTGATTTTGATCCCTTACCAAGTTTTCCTTCAATGTTAAAAGAGTGACATTACAATCATGAAGTGTATTATATACTACATGTACTTTGGTGGTACATATTATGTAAGAATCCACTAAAGGAAATTTTTGGCCATATGCAGCTTCATATCATGTCATTTTTCTAGCATCATGATATGTGGTATTGTACCACTACTCTACCAAGCATAAAAACTATGCCCATTGGTGCTACTTTTGGATGCAAAACATTGCAAATAGGTTTCAAGACACTTTTTTATTGGTTTTCTATGTCCATTTATTTGGGAATGATAATATGTTCTCATTTTCAATTAGGTTCCCTGCAGTTTAAACAATTATGGCAAAAAATTGTTGGTGAATATGGAATCATGATTTAATAAATTGTAGGTAGGCATGCCATTGAGTGTAAAAATATGTTCTAGAAAACTTTGGGCAACATTATAGGGGTAAATGGGTGTTGGATACGATAAAAGTGAGCATATTTTAAAAATTGATCGACTACCATAATGATGATTAATTTATTATAATAAAATCGATGGAAATATTAGTCCAAATAGTGGTTAGTATTATCAATGGTTGCACTGATCCATGAGTCTTGAATATCTCACCCTTGCTCCTTTGGAAAATGTCACATTGTACTACAAAAGTAAGGATATCATTTCCATGCCTTACCAAAATAGGGAGTGTCAAGTGCATGCATATTTTTTCTAAATTCCTACATGAAATCTTAGAGGAGATGAATGCAACACTGCTAATATTTTATAGTTTAAGGTGGAGTTAGGTACCCCAAAAAAGGTTACCTTTATACTGCAATGTATTTTTCTACCAAGTGTAACACTAGGGACGGTTGGGGTCCTCTTACAATCACTTGATGAGCTGATATGCAATAGAATTGGCTATCCATTCTTGTCACGCTTCTTCTAACCATTCAAAAATAAAAGAGTATAATGCAAAGAGGGATCCCTCTTCCTCATGTTTCCTTGACAATGCATCTACCACAACATTGTCTTTGACATTTTTATATATGATCTTTTAATAATATCCAAGAATATTGGTGACCCATTTATAGTTCCCCATGGATGAAAAAATATGTTCCGAAAAATACTTCAAGTTGTGTGAAAAATATTTGGAACTATGGAATTGGATTGGTATGGAATAATATATAATATGAAAGATGGAATTGGATTGGTCTCGAATGATATAGAATATGAAAGATAATTTCCTATATCATATCCAAGTCTTGTTCTTTGTTTTTTGTTATTGATTTATTACTAAGCTATGATGATGAGTTTATAAAGATTATTCTCATCACTAAAAATGTTGATGATAAACTTCAGCTTCTACATTTGACGTTAAGTTTCACTAATATCATCCCATGTTGATAGATGATAGGCATTGTTATTAGATTCAAAGAGAGGGTTGTTATGAAAAAGGATAAGTTTAAAAATGTTAATTACTCTATTTTATTTCATCATGTTGGAATGCGATTGAGTCTAGAGGTGGCTGACTTCATATTACAAATATTGCAAATAGATTTGAACAAATTGGAAAGTTGCTTTGCTAATTGTGATTGTATCATGAACTACAATGAATATTAGAGTTTTTATTACCTCTAATATTTTTTTCAGTTCGATCCATTTAAAATACTAATTGAGACTTTACAGGGATTCTTTCAACTTGACCCTTTAACAATAAGACTCAACAACTAAAATTTTAACTCAAGAAATCAAAGGTGTCAATTTCTATCGAGAATGTACCTAGTATGATTCAATTTAATTTGAATTTATACTCACAAAAAGAACTATTTCAAGCATAAAACATACAAGTAAACTGACAAAAATGATTTTTTGAAAGTTACAATTTGATGTTGATGTTGAAGTTGAATTGCTCTTGAAAAAATGAATGATTTACCTATGAATCCTTTGGTGGTTGATGATGCTCCGACTATACGAGTGTTGTTGTGATGAAAAAATTGGGTGTGCTAACAACATATGGTTGTATCTTGCACTTTCAAAAATGAAAAGTGTGCATTATTTTGCAACCAAATCTCAAACTTAGGATTGTCTACATTGACCATACATGAAACCCTCTTTAATTATCTAATAATTCAAGCTTCGAAATTATTCAAGGTTTAGTGTAGTAAGTAATAGATGGTTATTGTCTCATACACCATCAAAATTCCAACTTTGGGGAAATTTTATGGAATCACGGACATGGTGACTTCTTTGGAATCACAACTTTAATCCATTTCCTCCACCCACATGCAAGATGAGGAATTAAAAAATTATCCCTTCACGTCTCTCTCAATCCTGTTCAATCCCAATTTATCTAAGATACTTAATTCACCAAATATTGAGGTTTTTCTTTTGTCTTCCATGGTTATGCAAACTCCTCTACTAAGACAAATTTTAAATGGGGACTAATACTATTGATTTCTTCACTAGGATATATTTTAAGGATTTCTTATTGTTAGGATTGGTGTAGCATATAATATCTTCTCTTCACATGATGTTTCATAAAACCTTCTTAGAAGGCCTTCTTCCCTTATCTATAAACTTATGCTCTTCACATCATCGTGAAAATCAAAACTCATCTCCAAGTAACACAAGGGTGACACATGAGATTCTTCTCACACTTCATGCTACGGAGTGTCAAGGATCTCTTATCTTCCATGGGATTGTGGGATTAACAACTCTTCTTCTAGAATCAAGATATACATGTTTAACTATGTGTATTCTCAGTAGTCTCTTCAATGGGTTTTTGATTTGACATCTCACAAGGTCACCTTCCCATTGCTACATTGATCTTCAAGGTCATATGTCACTTCCAACCCTATTCTTCTTGGATTTGTAGCAATGAGGGAATATAGTCCCAGGAATGTTCTTAGTTGTGTGAAATATAATAGGAGGGTGCTTCTGGCCTACAAAAGTTGGTAAACATCCATGACCTATTTTATGAATATTAAGTCTTGATTTACATTGATTCAAAGATCTAGAGTTTCATTATACATACCTTTACAAAATAGCATCGATTAGACTCTTTCATTATCCTGATTTGTTTACAAGGCTACTCTCTATGATTCTTATTATCCCCATGTTCTCTAGTGAAATTTTATGCACAAGAGAAGGGTTGAGGGTAGGTCTCGGCTTGGTTCAACAAGATTAATATCAAGGTTTTTTTCTTTCTTATAAACCTTTGCACTTGAGATTACATTATAAGCATATGAGAAATGGCTTACAAAAACCTTCACTGTGGGTTTCTCATTGATGGTGTAGCCATTAAAGAGTTATTTTGATTTGAAGTGGTTGGATAATATGATGGACAATGGAGACTTTGAATATGGTCCTTATGTATTCTTTAATGGCACCACTGGTGTCCTTATTTCCCTTAATATTGAGGACAACTTTTCTTTGTTGATTCTACTATTTGACTTCTCATGAATAAACATAAGCTTGGTATCTATCTTTCTATTAAGGTAATACACATGGGTGTACATCAAGATATGACCCTTGGTTTCATCTTCCAATAATCATCTTGGACTCTCGATGACTCTTTATATTCACTTATGGTGAATGTGAATAGTAATATTAATACAATCAACTTTTGGAAACCCTAAAGGATTAGGTTTTTTTAAAAATGAAATAGAATGATACTATGAAATGAAAATCAATAAAAACAGCTAGAATGATAGTTTCTTATCATTCAAGATAGATGTGACATATAAGTGTATTGAAAGAATATATTACAAGAGACCAAGAATACATTTCACATAAAGTGTGATTCCCTAAGAGGAAAAAACCCCTAAGATATAAAATCCTAACCCTAAGAGATGATGTGTCAAGAGGAATGCATTCCTTGAGGAGGCTATTTGATATGTAAACTTCCTGGGGTGAGAAATTTTGTACCCAATATCCATTTAGGTATTTTATTGAACATTACAACTATTAATCCATATCAACTACTAAAAAACATAAGGGAAATGTTCGAAAAATGTGCCAAAATTTCAGGACTTGAAAAACAACCATAATAGAGAAACTTTGGGGTTTAAAATGGGTCTCATAAGAAAAAATTCCACCTTGTAAGAAAACAAGCCACCTCATAAATAAAAAAATCCATTGAATTCAAGAACCAATAGAATTTCAAGAAAAGAGGTATCCACAATGGTTTACTTGACATATTTGACATTTAAAAGAATATTTTTTTTAATTCGTATTTTCAACATATCTCCATGTCCTTTTACTAAAATTTCAAGCGGGAGCACTCGTTGGATACAAAATTAAATTCTGAATCCAACGAGTACCCACACTGCCTAATTTTGAGGGAACCCTCCCAATGAAAAATGATAAATACATAAAAGAAGTGTTACTTTAAAAAGTAACACTTATTTATGTATTTCTTGTTTTTCATGGGGTGGGGTCTCTCAAAAGTATGCAGTGTGGGTACTCGTTGGATATGGAATTTGATTATGCATCTAAGAAGTGATCCCACTCAAAATTTGAGTAAAATGACAAGGATATCTATTGAAAATATAAAGAAAAAAAGGTAGTTGTTTTCTATTTTCCTCCAAAATTCATAAATATTGTTTTATTATTTTATTATTTTCCTTAGGAGGCCCATTTTAGACCTCAAATTATCTCTATCATGAGTATCACTAGAAATATTTGAACCATGATCAAACAAAGGCACATGTAGCTAGTCACTAGTATCCACCTGAATCATGAAACATGGGAACAAATCAATTATCATGGTGGTCATTGATCTCCTCTCCAAATATGCAGATATTTTGCTTAATTACATCCCTTTAGACCCTCTATAGTCACGCAAGTTTTCATGGATTAGATATTTTAGTTTTATCAACATGCCCAATTCTAGTCTATCAAATCATGATCCCGCCTTCACTAAGGAATTATAGTAGGAAATGTTTAAATTATAGAATACACAATAAAAATGAGCACAAGTTATCATCTTCAAACTAATGGTAAAACAAAAGTAGTCAACATGTGCTTCAAAACCTATTCGACATCCTTTACCTTAGATATATAGCACCAATGGGAAAAGTAATTACTCCTTGCAAAATGATGGTACATTACTACTTAGAATGGTGTTACAAAAATTCTACCATATAAAGTTGTCTATGGTAGAAAATAACTCCAACGAATTCCTATTTACTAGGAACCTCCAAGGAACATAGTGTTGATTGTGTGCTTAGAAACAAACAGGTCATTTTATAAATACTTGGGGATAATTTAGCTATGTTTAAAAAAAAATGAAGCTACAATCTAACAAACATCTCTTTGAATTCTCTTTTACTAAAGTGGTTCAAGTGTTTATTCATCTTCAACCCTATAAGAAAACATATTTCAAAGGAAAAGGTGACCAAAGTCTAGTTCTGAATTTCTATGAACCCTATAAGATCCTCCAATGCATTTAAAAAATTTCCTACAAATTAGATCATCTATCCCACTCCAAGATCCATATAGCCTTTCATGTGTCCCATTTGAAGAAAATGGTGGGGCTGCATTGTAGAGTTCATTCTAACCCGCTAAATTTGATAAAGAGGGATCCATTTGGATCTAGTTAAAAGTATTATTGACCACTATAGAAAGTCAGCTATGCAAATTCATCATCCAAGAAGTCATGAACTAGTGGAATAATGTGACACTATGCCTTCACAATTGATAGTGGTGGTTTTGTAATACCCCTTTTTTAACCCATAATTTAAATGTGCATGTAATGATCAAACAACTAGAAGTAGAACATAAATGGTTTAGGATGACCAAATATAGTTTAATTATTTCCATTGATATTGATTTTTAGAACCTTGATGTCTACAAATGAAGAAGGATGAAGAAGAGATTGGGTGCTATGATTCAACAAGGGGGGAAGTGAAAGGGGGATAAAGAGAAAAGACCTTATTGAGTTATTAACCCTGAAGCCTTAACCTTGAGCATAAATCTTAGCTAATGATATATCCAAAGTCATAAACACGTGATTATTTGTATTGATTGAAATGAACTTTGTTTATTATTAACTTAAGTTTGAGATTAATGGGGAAGCATGGGCTCCTCATGAAGTCCATGTGGAGAGTTATGATCATGTAAATATAAACGAATTATGGATATGAAGAGGTCGATGAAAGGAAAAATACTGTCCAAAACCTAAGGATGATACATCCATGCATGGAAGTTATGCCATTAATAATGATTATGATGTTACTATCAGTGCAACAAATCCAAGAATTAGCGTCCCATTAAGTGTCCCTTTTTAGTGTAATTTTTTTTTACATTGAGTGGTAAAAATAGACATTAAATGGGACGCATCATGGAAAAAACTCAAAGCATCTCAAAAAACGTCCTTTTTTGCTTCCTAGATAGCATCCTTTATGACATCCAAAATAGCGTCTATTTGTTTCTTCCAGAATAGAGTCCAACTTTGCTTCCTAAATAACGTCTCATTTTGATTCCTAGTGAGTGTCTTCTTTTGATTCTTAAATGACACCCTCATTATCACCACTTTTGCATCCTTAATAGCACCATTTTAGCATCCAAAGTAGCATCCAATATTGCATCAATTTTTTCTACCACTTTAGCATCCCATTTTGCACCATGTTTTACTGCCAAATATGTGCCAATTTTCGCTTCCAAATTTGCACCAATTTTTGCTTCCTTTTTTGCATCGTGTTTTGCTACCAAAATGACACTAAATATTTCTTCTATTGTTGCACCATATTTTTCTTCCTATGTAGTGCCATGTTTTTCATCCAAAGTAATGTCTTATTTTTCTACCATATCAACACCATGTTTGTCTTCATCATTAGCGCCATGTGTTGCATCCTTTTTTATGCCTATTTTCACGTCTTATTTTTCTACCATATCAATGCCATGTTTTGCCTCATCATTAGTGCCATGTGTTGCATCCTCTTTAATGCCTAGTTTCGGATCTCTCATTTTTTGGTCACTAATTTAGTCGTTTTTAGTAATTTTATATACTAATTTTGGTCATTTTGTTTGGTCACTTATCTCTCATTGTTTGGTCACTTATCTTAGTTTTTGGTTAATAATTTAGTTTTTTTTAACCGATGTTATACTATCATTAGGGGATAAAGGAATCAAGCCACCAATCTCCTTCTTGTAAGGCAGGCACTCTTCCATTGAGCTAGCACCCTTTAAGAATTTGGGAACCTAACTTACAGAGTCCTCTATAATGGTAAAAATAATCAATACACAACTTTGAGTATCTAATGGTTGAAAAAGGATGATAGATTGTATAATTTCATAATATATGATCAATAGGTTATGAAATCCATAAACCTTTTCTAGGAATTTTGAATAAAACTCAAGAAATTGGCTTAATGGGATTGCAAAAATCATTATTCCCTAGCAACTGTAAGTGTACCACTATATGAGAGCTATCAACAACAATTATCTTAGTGTGGATGCCAAGGATATAGTAGATAAGTAGGATCATCCTAGAGCCATGTATAAGTGGAGAAATAAGGAGAATCAAAGGAGGATGATCAACCCAATAGTTGGTGCTTCACATGGATCATATCCACCATGGGATGAGAAAAGTTCCTTCTTCCATCAAGCTAATGAGTATCCACAAGGACAAATGGTTAGGAAACACCAATATTGCAGAGCACATCAATAGGCTTGGGGAAACATTTCACCTTTTAGAGGAACCAAACCCTAGTGTGGGAAATATCATCTCCCTAGTTCACCAACCAATCTCACCTCTTATGACATCGCTACCAAGCAATAAGTCAAATATATGTATGATGGTTGTGTACAAGTTCTTACTAAGCAGTATTTAATATTAACAATGGATAATTATTTTTGTATTTTCTTAATTCAAATTTTTCAAACCCTATATATTTTGTTGACTCTTAAGAAGGAAAACATTCCAACTTCAATTTTCATCAACAATTGAAATCGGACAGTGCAGATTTTCTACTACCAACATAAAAAAATTCCTTGCACCTAATTATGGACATAACATGAATGGAGCCAATTTAATGTTAAGACATTTTATTTTATAATACAAATACCAACCATTTACTCTGTTAATACAATTTATCAACATACATACTTATATTGGAGCATACTTTCCATTTATGGAGACGTACTCTGGAAAAACCTAGGTATTGTAATATTCCTACCCACTCTAAACAGAAAATTTTTCCAAGCTATCAGGTAAAGAACTTCCAAAAACCTAATCGAATAGATGTTTACTAACCACTGGATGTAGAATGATTTCTACTAGTGGGAAACTACATTTATGTTTAATGCCTTTGAGATGTTATCCCACACTTCCCCAGCTGTAGTTGACGAACAATAAAAAAAAATTAATGTTGAAGTATTGTGATTTTGGTGTTGATGTTTGTTTAAGGTTTGATATTTAATAATACTCCATTAAAAGAACCATGATAAGAGCACATGAATACACATCCTTAAATGAGAATACAATGATATTCAAGAAAAATAACCATTGTTTACACCATATTGAAATAAGAGGGTACTGCTATAATTTTAAGTCATCAACACACTATATAATGATGCTAAAGCTTGGAAAAAATGATTGTAAGAAACCTTAGTTCAAAAATACCTTTATTTTCAAGCAAAAATAGGCCTTGTACAAATCTGGAAATGATTGTTGTGTATGATTTTGACACTCCGAAAATTTATATCAGCACTTGACACTCAGAAAATTTTGACACTTACTAATGATACAAGATTGGAATTGATTTGATATTTTTTTATTATAGTAATGTTTAAAGGATAATGTTTCACCGCAATGTGCTAATCTCAAGGAATGTTTTCAACATTTATGAGTCATTAACATTTTATTCCTTGCACGGTACTATGTGATCCTAAGATTTATTAAGTATAGAAAATGTTGAATTACAAATTTGAGAAATTGAGATATTTCAATCCTTAACAAAGGTGGTTTAAATGAACTGAAACAACTTCCACTTAAAAATGAAGGACAAGATATCGGAGACTAATCACATCCTTGAATTGTTTGAAAAGGCTAGTGTCAATCATGTTTAGGGAATTTAAACAAAGTCATGTATTTCCTAGTCAACAAGAGAATTGAAAATCAGCCAAATTAAATAATTACAGAAATATGTGATGGAGAAAGATGAGAACCTCGTGGTGAAAGCAATGAAAATATGTGCTTAGATTGGGAAGTTTCTCTTCAGCTGCCAAATATTGGAGATCTCTTTGGTAAATGTGTTTCATATCAAGCAAAGTCATTGGCTGGTCAGTTAGAGACATGAAGGTCATCACACTCGATAATTAAAAGGAAGTGCATTTAGTGATAGTGGCTCAGTCACTCACTTTAGCATGAATCCAAGCATGGCTATAACATTTTAAAGTGAGCACAATCATATTTACTCACCCACCTCCAAAAATAGTAGCTACTCTTCCCAAAATGGTTTCTCATATAAGATAAATGCCACCCCAAAAGGTAGCAGGTAATTCTGTTAACCCAAATCCTTGATAGTGGAAACAAGACTATGAAAGAAATTCCAAGTGAAAGTGGGAAATTTGCCGGCTTCTTTGATAGAAATCAAAGGTGGAGGTCATGCAGAAGTAGTTGAAACTGAGTTGAATGGACTCCAATGTGTGCTTAGGAACATGAATGTTGAAGTGAGAGGTTGCTTGTTCTAAATCCAGAAATTAAAGTCTCTTATCCTATGTTTCTTTCCCTTAACTACCAATCAACATAATTTGCTGAAGTACTTCAGAAATAGCCTTTGATTAGAAGACGGTGGAAAACTATTCCTAGGGTAAAGTTTTAGATATAGATAAAAGGCCCTCTATTTGATATTATTCATAATATCTAAATATTTTGGGGAGCTAACCTGATCCATGGTTACATGTTCAAGGGCATATTTCAAAGAGTACAATTGACCTACAAAGAAAACTTTTTTGAAATTGTTTATTTTTATACAAAAAGAGATTTTTTAGTGCAAACTAACATAAATCATGTAGAAGAATAAATAAACTTCTAATCATATTCACTATAGTTTCATTATAATATTATTCTCATCTTGACTGTATTTGTAAGCCAGTGCAAAAGATGCTCATATTAAAAACCATTTAAAATAAATAATTGAATAACCTTCCTATTGATCCAAATGTTTTGATTTAGTATATCAAAGCTTGTGTCATGTCATGTACTTTGAGGTTAAAAGACATGCAAATGTAGAAGCCATACTATATGAGTTTACATCCTTTCCTACAGTCACCTACAACATATCATGCCATTCCCTACATGCATGATCATTATCAGCACAACAAGTATGCAAGATATTTCTAAGAGACTCATGTGGATTCCACTCACCCTCCAATTTCCATTTGAGAACTTAACCACATTACTTATAAAGCTAATTACCTCGGTCTTCCACTAGCACATGAAGATTCCAACAAATATGACTCAGTTTTAGCTTAGCCGTGAGGGCTAAAAACGTTCAAGCTCACCTCACAATAATTTTTTGGGATGAAACTTGACCATAGAAGGAAAGGAACCCACATGACCATAACATTATTATAAATCACCTAGTTTTATTTTAGTTCTGTAATAAGATGTGGAATTCAAACAGACTTGGAGGTTTCCCATCATTGGCATGGAGATGACCGTGACTGTGACAGTAAACACGACCCCATATGTGCATGTGCATGTAATGCAGGAGAACAAGAAATTGAGTGGATTAATCAAATATTCTAGTTCAATATACTTTTGACAATGAATTTCCAAATGCAACTTCAAATGAAAAAAACTATTAATCAAATAGTGGGAGAATACCACCTTATTTAGAGCTCATCCAAACTGACTGTCTTGAGTATCATTATCTTCTGGCTTATTCAAGCTCTCAACAATTTGTGACCATACACAAAAATGGACCATTAATCTCTCCTTATTTGAATGAATTTCATCCCTATGCACCCTATAATCCTAAAATATTTCTTCAACAACAAATGAGTTAATATCTATGAAACAAACATGAGACAAATCTTATCTTTCTGCAATTTTTTTTTTTTTACATAATACTCTGTACTTTTCTATCATCCAATTACTACTAGAATAAAAATATATTTGTCTTGACCTACCATTGAGTGATTTCACATTGAAAACCAAGAAGATGAACTAATTAAATTTCTAACCAATCATATTCAATACATTTATGTTGTGTTCTGAGGTCTCTCTAAATATTGCAAAAATTAATACTTATTTGAATTTCCATAAGAATGGGTGAAAATCTTGTAACCATCCTAATCATGCCCATCAATAGTGTATGTTATGTTTAAATATAATACTAGGTAAATTAGTGGATTATATTTATGTTTCTGATTCTTCCCTCAAAAGATTTCAATATTGGTATAGATTCAAAATTGGCTAGGCCTTATATGTATGTACTAAGAGACTATTTTTTGTTGTTGTTAATATCATCTTATCATATATTGCGAAGTCAATAACTATACCAAAAAATAAAACAACAATATTCTACATCTAGAAAAGAAAAGAAAGATGGTGCATATAAAAATTTTATCCGAGAAAATGCCAATTCTGAAATTTTTTCACTCAAACCTGTCTGGACCAATTGTTTCAAATGTTTTGAATTAGTTTGTGCCAAAAGTGTCCAAGCCATACATGGACAACTCCACCTCGCTATCTTGGGCCAAAGTGGTTGATTTCATCATTGTTTAGGTCATACCCCAGTCAGCCCAAAAAAATAAAAGAAAAAATAACCTTCTAGAAGGACACTAAACTTTACAATCAACCTACATATGCATGCCCCCTCTATTTTCCTAACATACTTTGTAGTGTCCCTAACCAAATCAGAGTATAATTTTTTCACTTCTTTGATTTTGGTTGAAGACTTGGTCTATGTGTATGGGATACTAACAACACTATGGATGATTATAAATATGTCCTCAATTCTTTTCTAAGGATAGGCTGGTGTCAAGGTTCATATCAGTTTTGAAGCCTTTAAAAAGGGATGTCCCATCCTATACCTTTGACATAAAGAGACTGTACCTTGTGGAATACATTTATACTTTTGTGTACCAGCTTCCGTTCATGCCATTGATCCCAATCATTATCAGTTTGAGAATATTTATCTTAATGGTAAGTGGTTGTCATTTCAAATAAGTTGTAGATCTGAAAATCCCCTTAAAAAATCAGTCCCTAGTATGCACTATTATTGGTTTGAATGGTCAATGAAGCATACAGTTCTTTTTCTTATCATGTGGTGATATTCTTGGTTTTCCATGTATATGAAATATTTACATACACATTTTTTTATAACAATATGATGACACATGAAACTTGAAACAATCATTCCATGCTCTAAGACAAAGAATCAGTCCCAAAAATTAGCTAAGACAGAGATACGACAAAGTGTTTGGCATAAGATACCACCCAAGCCATGTGACAGTTAACATTAATATTCAAATCTTGAATGTTGGGTTTATATAGTGACATATAGATATGAGCATTTAAGTGTTTGATAACTTTCCCCAAATAAAAGACATAACCAGTCAGTTCCAACCTCCAAAAATTATCCAACTCTTAGTAGGGTAGTTACAGTTTGGTTCAGTCATTACTTGGAGGGTAGACTATATCAGCTTATAGTAGATGAGCTACTCCATCCTTTTTTACAATTATTTATGCGTTAGTTTCAGTTAGGGATATAACTAGAACAATCCCAAAAAGGCCACACTCATGGCTTGTGGTCAAGATAGATGCAATACATTCTAGAGAGGCGAAAAAGCCATACACAATAAGGATATATAGTTTGGCCATAACCCTAGCATGTCCAAGCATATCTAAAATATTCTAAAAACAGGCCTGCCCTCAAAAGGCATTATCCAACAACTTATCTCTTGTACCATAATAACAAGAAAAATCCCTCAACATGCATCTATTTTTTCTCCTTCCCTTACCTCATAACTATCCTAAAATGATAAATCCCCCAACATACTTACACATCAATTCAGTGGGGTACAATATTGATTGCAGGTTCAGTTTTGGTGGATGTAGAGACCCATTTTCAAGCTCTAGCTTTTGTTATGAACATCTTCGCAACTGATTTTCTCTTTTAGGGTCATGTTTCTCCCTTGCATGACACCTTGTGGTTTTCTAAAGGGAGAATGTTTTGGTCTGCTAGTGTTAGTATTTGAGGGAAACCTTGCTACTCTATAAAAGAAAATTTCGAAATAGGTTGGACACTTGATTCCGACTTCTCTGATGGTAGGAGTTTCAGTTTTCAGATAGGGGTTTACTATTTTTATCTGAGGTTTCTCCTTATTCTAAAAATAGGCCTGCCCTCAAAAGGCAGTATCCTACAACTTATCTCTTGTACCATAATTACAAGAAAAATCCCTCAACATGCATCTATTTTTTCTCCTTCCCTTGCCTCATAACTATCATAAACTGATAAATCCCCCAACACACTTACACATCATTTGAGTGGGGCACGATATTGATTGCAAGTTCAGTTTTGGTGGCTGTAGAGAGCCATTTTCGAGCTCTAGCTTTTGTTATGAACATCTTAGCTACTGATATTCTCTTTTAGGGTCATGTTTCTCCCTTACATGACACCTTGTGGTTTTCTAAAGGGAGAATGTTTTGGTCTGCTAGTGTTAGTATTTGAGGGCAACCTTACTGCTCTATAAAATAAAGTTTTGAAATAGGTTGGACACTTTATTTTGACTTCTCTGATGGTAGGAGTTTCAGTTTTCAGATAGGGGTTTACTATTTTATCTGAGGTTTCTCCTTATGGTGGTGCTCTATCTGTTGAATTTTTCCTTTTGTAAAAATATTTGTTTTCAATGTTTTATAACTAAAAAGTAGAAGCATGTTCCAAAAAATGTTATTAATATAATAAATAGTGAAATAGAGTCACTATAACAAACCCCAAAGCTAAAACAAATGTCTATAGCCAGTATGAAAGACATGCATCCCACAACACACATAAATACTCTATGGAAGTTTCTACTCTCAATATTTCAGAGTGAATTATCATTAAAACAAACTTCTAAATGTGGTATAAAACACATAGGCTACCTTATTCAAATATTCTAGCCTTGTGGTGTTATTCCACATTGGTTGTTTGGCACTGGTTCACATTAGCATATAAATCTAAACATACTATGATTGGTTTGTCCCCATAATGATTGATTGGTAGCAATGTGAGTATGCTAGCTTGCTTTTCCTTCCCCTCCTCCTTGACGAGAGGTGTTGTGTGAGTGTCTATGAAGCAACCAGCCAAATATGCCTATATTGTGGCATCTCAAAATTGTTTCCACCACAGTGAGATACACCTAACTTGTGGCATCTTAGATTGCATCCCTCTCTGTTGTTACATATGGAAAATAAATTTGCAGATAAGATCAATGGAGTTCCATGGGAGTCAAATCCATGACCAAAGGGTTCTAAGGCTAACATTTCTGAAAAATCATTAATGGATCACAGCCAAAAATTTCACATGTACCCATTTCAAAAAATAAATTAAGAAAATTGAAAGAACCTCCATCTTTAATAGATTAAATGCATTTCAAAGAAAAGAAATTGCAAATCGCAGCATAAATCTATTAAAAAAAGTGATTTAAATATAGTTTCTAAATACTTTGGATAAAGAACCAAAAATAATTTTGAGCTCCCATTTTGTATTGTTATCATGGTACTGCACACAAAATGTTGTTTACCTAACTTTGTGGTCATTTGTTGGACATTAATAAAATAAAATTATCTTATCTTATCTGTTGTTTCCCGCAAAAAATGGATTCACATATAATCTCAACGAAATGTTACCATGTCCACCAGGGTTCCATTCTTGTCTTGTTGTGGCTTGCCCCACCTACATCACATGAATTTCAAAGGAACGACACCATGTACAACTCTGGGTGGAATAGCTAAGCTACCCTTCATACTTGGCACCTCAGCCAAATGAAGTTTGACCTTGGGGTGTAGCAGCTCAGGTTTGTTTCTTAATCACCCCTCCATTCAACAACAACTAACCTATGGTAATTCAACAATTCTAACAGTTTCCTATACTTCTATTATTAGAATCAAAAGGGAACACAGTCAACTCATGCTTTCCATCCAGCCAAAGAAAATGCTAACAAGGCCAAAGGCTAGGTTTCCCAACCACCATAAAGTATAAAAATGAAATGATTCCAAGGGAGTCGAACCCATGACCAAAAGGTTCTAAAACTAACATTTCTAAAAAAACATATCATGGATCACACGACCAAAAAAATTCATATGAGCCCATTTAAAAAATTAAATAAATAAAATTGAAAGGACCTACATCTACAATAGATTAAATGCATTTCAGACATTTCAATGAAAATAAATTGCAAATCCCTGCATGCAGCCATTAAAGAACGTGATTTAAATTTAGTTTGTAAATACTTCAATTCAATTTGGATAGAGGGGTTTGCTGTAAATTCATTGCAGATCATTGTAACAATGCGTTTAAAGAGATAAAAGACATGGAAATGAAGTTCTTAAATATTTCAAATGTTGAAAATTATACACAGGGTTTTGTTGGAGATCATTACAATCCAATTTGATACTTGGCATTCCCGGATTCTACACGAGTATTTCACGACTTTGTTTTTTTCATAAAAATAGCTATATTACTAATTAAAATATTTGACAACTATGTTTGCAAAATCTTTGACAAAGGTGGGCAATAACAACAAGAGGATTTAGTTAAAACCAGCATAGATCCAAATCCTAGGCTCTATCAAGCGCCGAGAGGGATCAAATCTCCCAAGTTGCAACCCTCTTCTTTGGTATTACACGCAATGATCTATTAGATGAGAGGTTTACACTAGAAAATTTTGGTATTGTTACAAACATTTAGGAATTCTTTCATTTAGTGAATTTTTTTTCTAATTTTGATGAATTAAAATGTTAGAAAGTTTGGTATTGTTACAAACATTTAGGAATTCTTTCATCTCATAACATTTTATAATTAATTGAACTTCAGAATTCACAATGGATTTCTTTTTATTTTTAATATTATTACCTACAACTAAAAAGATACTTTTAATATTCTAAATTAGAGTTAATTAGTGCAATCACAAGTCAAGTGGTGGGTGAACACCCATAGATATAGCTAGGCACTTAGTTTTGTAAAGATAGGTGGTTCTTAAACAAATATTAAACATTAAACTAATTAAAAAATCTTTATAAATATCCATTTAAGATAAACATATATATTAAACTAAGAAAAAAAAAAGCATAAAACAAATACTATTTAATAAACACAAAAAAACACTTATAAAAAGTATAAAACTTTGGTAAATTAG
>LPNX010980993.1:204422-265413 GCA_001517045.1 Pseudotsuga menziesii | reverse complement strand
CCACTCAATCTTTGTCTCTCTCTCTCTCTCACACACACACACATCCCTATGTCTCCCCTTACCACTAAGGACTCCCTCCATTTTGCACGTTTTATTAAAGCAAAATGGGAGTGCGTTTTAATGAAGCAAAACAGGAGCGCGTTTTAATGAAGCAAAACAGGAGCGCGTTTTATTGAAGCAAAATGGGAGCGCGTTTTTGCAAGGTAAAATAGGAGCGCGTTTTTGTGTACTATCCTAATTGGCATGCATGTTAGCATCCTTGGGATTAGGCTTGGCAGGGTCGGGATTGCTTGGGATGATTTCTATTTTATGGATCAAGCGTGATTGACTTCATTCTACCATTGCATCTAAAAGGTCCCTCAACTTCTTGCACACACCCTTAATTGAATCTTAATTAATTATTTAACACATCTTAATTAATTTTATTTGATCGTACTTTTTTATAAATTATAATTTCTCTTTAATTTTTTCCAAAATCCTTTATTAATATTATACAACCTCAAATTTTACTTTCATATACGATAACAAAAATGATCACAAGTCCAATTTCATTTCCCACAAAATAAATCTATTTTATGGTTTTGAACGAATCTGCACTTCTATGAAACTGAAACCGGATATATGTAGGCATAAAGAATGAACAACAAACAACCGATGATGTGGAGACATTTTCAACGTGGAGATCTTCTTAAGTCAAAAGATTATTAAATCATCTTTTTAAGTCAAAAGATAATTTAATCATTATTTCTTTGAAGAGGAAATCCTAATTTTAAAAAATAAGTAAAAAATACTCATACACCCAATAAAGCTCTATCAATTATTATTCAATAATTAATGCTGCCTGGAAATTCTAATAAAAATAAAAACAACCATAACATTTACTTGCCCCTTCGGAACTGTACATAATTTGATTTTGTTTCGTTGCGGTTTTGCTTGATGCACTGGTTGACTAGATACACTGCAAATAAAACAAACTTTGCTCTTGCGATGAATTGCACCTTATTATTATTATTAAGTTATTATTGAAAGAATATTTTCAGAACAATCCTTTGACAACCATATGAATAAGAGATCTCAGTGACACTATCATTTTGTGAGTAATGTCAACGGTTTCACAATAATATTGGACAACATAGCTAATGACATCAAGGATTTTTTCTTGCGATTTTGAAAAACCAAAGTTATAATTATATCCATTTTAGGGTTTTGAATTCGTATTTCTATTTCGTATGAGCCATGTCCAGATTTCATTCAGTGGTTTCATTAGATCAATCTCTAAGCTCTGATCCCTCTCATAAACAGAAACCCAGTGAGTTACGTTTAACAGTATGGCAGACTCCTCGATGTCCGGAGTAACTACATTATCGTTAAAATGTATCCATTTATGTTGGTCGTATTTGGATACTAATATGAAGGTGGTAGAATGGTAAATCGATAGCTTCTTTGGATCAATAAGTTCAATTAAATATTTCTGGATCAATACGTTCAATTAAATAACTGGAGATTTTGAGGGATTACAAGGGCAAAGAAAAACTCCTCCATTAGTGTAAGGTGTTTTTGACTTTATAAAGGGTGTCCTAAAGGTGAGGAGCAAATATTTTCTGGTAGTGGTTGTGATGCCTGATGTTCCAGCATGCAATTGTTGAGACAAGGTTGTATTGTTTGTCAGATTCAGCCCATCAATCTTAGGAGATGTTTTTTATGTTCTTGTGTATAACCTAATTTATATATTGTTGTTACGTTTATTTTGGCTGATAATTAAAATTTTATTTAATGACCGACAAAACCAATAAATGGATTACTTTTTAAATTTATAATTATTACTTTTTACTTTTGGTAAGTAAAAACTAAAGTTAAAACATATCCCTCATAATCGGCAATATTATTTATAGCCGACATACTATTACGTAACCTTACATAACGTTACAAATCTCCCCCATACTGGGCTGTAGAGCTCCTCTCGTGCAATATCAATTTGGTGATGGGAATATAAAATACGTGGATAAGTATGACGATATTATGATTATTATATCATAGGACTTTTATATAATAATTTGATAACGGGTGGATTGTTCATTTAGAACGTTAAGTAAATTCCACACAATATTTATATAATGTATTAATAAAAAATAAATTATGCTAGTCAAACAACTATATGAAGTATTAAAAATAGCAAAGTCACTCTGGTTCTGGGTCAATTACATAATGTAGTAAAAAATAAAAATATATATTGTGTTAATAAAATTGTGTATTGTGTTAATGTTAGGATTTATGTTTATATGTAGACTAGTAAAGTCACTCAAGTTCAACTTATTTTGGTTTGGGAAGTATTACATTTAAGTTGAAGTGGCTTCCAAGTGATCATTAGAAAATCAAATCATAGATGAGTGCCTACAACTTAGATCAAAGCCAATAAATTTTGAAAAAAGCTATTTTATATGATATATATCTAGATATGATTTTGCAAGAAAAAATTTATTAATATGTAAGATGTATTACATATAAAAATTATTATAAATGTTAAGTTTAGAGGAGGCGACAAAGTGGTAAGGTCATACTCGTAATGACGGATAGGTCTTGTGCTTGAACCCAAGCGAAGGGGTGGCTCGCTACGACGAAAGCTAACCAAGGCCAAGACCGCCTACCGTTTACCTAGATGTGGGTGCCCCAAGACAATGCGACATGCAGGGAGGTGGGACATTGGTTTAATGGCCACCTGCCCAGCTATCTTCATTGCCATTATAACCTCGCTTACCTCCCTTCAGAAGAGCACTCCAACTTGCACAACACCTACATCTGTACCTCCAGTCACTTCACACAGAACTCACCCTAGATGGATTCCTCCACATAGTAGAGAAAATCATATTCAAGCCAATAAATTAAAAGTAAAGTACATGAAACTACAGCAGAAGTGCTTATTTTTCTGAAGATGATACTCATCACTAAAGCTGGTTCAAAATACTCCTACTAAGGATCACAAATTTTTTTGGATCTTGCAATAGATATCAATGTGATGGCTTAGTACAAGTTTTTTTTGGTATAGTATTTCATCTTGCTCCATCTAAGAAATACACCTACTAGAAATCTATTCACCACTTCCAGAAAACACAATTGATCTTCCCCTATTCTCAACATAGTGTTCTTTACAAGCTAACTAGACAATATTGATATGTTTTAGCACTGTACAAATAAAAAAATGACTTGTTTAAATGGCGACCAAGAAATACTTAATAAAAATTCACAAGCTCTTTCATAAGTCATATATTAGATCCAAAAATATCAATACAAATGTCAGCTAGTAAGGCTATAAATTGTTGTTTCAGTGCAGCTACTAATAGATTATACTATTCAAGGAGAGTAAGGAAGAGAGTTGAAATCTAAGAAGAATATTTGGAATAAAAAGATTCCCATAAGTCCATTAACAATAGTTCTACATCCATTTTCATCAGTACAGGTCAAAGTTGTAAGTGAAATACGACATAGATATAATCAAAACTAGTATAGTATATGGTTAATCATCATATCAAGTTACTTACATTGATAGGTTAGAAATTAAGTTGCACAAAACACTTATATTGGTCGAAACAAATACAAAATGATGTCGGCCATACTGTACAATGTTTCCAAGTCAGGAGACATCGTACGGTATGGATGGCAGAATTTCTAAGGCTTTTCTGCATTTTCCAATGACATTTCAGGCACTTTTGAAATTTTCCACCTCCACACAAGTGCCTATGAGAGTTATGGGAGCCACAGGAAAATATTGGTCTGTCCATGCACAATGACCATTTAAGAAAAAATAGAAATAGGGATTGAGCTCTAATGAGTTTGTCACCTTGGTAATTACTTATAATATTGAATTCTTGAAGTAAAAGCTGACTTCTCCTTTATCTTACCTTTTTTTATAATTTTCCTAAAAATTTTAACATTACAATCAATTGTTTCAACTTTCAAGATGTTTGAGAGTGGTTCCAACCTCATTAAACGTCATATGGAGAAAGGATAATTTCATATCCAATTCAAAATTCAATAGAATTAAAGAATTTTAAGGATTTTAGGGTTGGTAGGATTGTAGTGGTTCCACTACATTATATCATGTATGAATGTATGGGATTGGCAATGTCAATAACACCAACCATGAAAATCCACGTCATGTAATCACCTATGAGTGTTAATATAGACATGGGTTTCCCTATAAAATGTCATTTATGTTTATCATTCTTATTTTCTTACTTACTTTCTTGCAAGATAATGTGTTATTTAAAAAAAAAACTATATATTGTTAAAGATAGTGCAACTACGAGACTCGTTATGAGGGAGGATAGTACCCTAGTCAATTAACTAAGGGTCTTGGCCAGTTAACCAGGCAGAGTAAGTCCCTAGAAGGTAACCTAGGGCCCCCAATGGTCTCCTGGGGTTCTTAGCCTAAGACTAAGCTGGTTGATGCCATGGCAAAGTCCCTGGCATGTCGCTAGGGACCTTATATGTCTCTGGGATATCCTGGTGAATCTTAGAGGTATGCACCACGAGTGAAAGAATCACTTTGGTTTTATTTTTAGAAAATTCTATCTCTAAGTTTGAATTAGGATAAATAAAAATATATTTCTGAGTTTGAGTCACATGTAAAACATATTTTGTAAACCCTATTACACCCTTCTCAGATTTATAAGAGAGAACAAAGGTACAGATTCATTCGTTGAGTCTTCAATCTAGAATCTAGCAATCTAGGGGTATTTCTCGGTAGTAGAATTTTCTCAAGTTAAAATTTAATAAAACTAGTAGAAAGTGTTGATGGTGACCTAATTGAGTTATTGCTATATTCTCTAACTGTATTGAGATCATAGATTCCAGCATAATTTACATATTGTTGTTTTGAGTAGCATTTATTTCAGATTGTTTTAGTATCCAGTAGAAGCAGTCTACAGAGTGCATAATATTTGTACCATGCATTAGAAAATTTCTTCATTAACCACCTTGATTATAAGGGATATAGATAGACCATAGGCATAATGGATATTTCTCTGTTGGTGGTGTGCAGATGGATACCATTCATTTCTAAAAGAAGCAGTTTCTTAGGGAGAATATAGCAAAACTGCAGTCATGTCGAAAAAGCTTTTCAATATAGAATCTATGTATCATGTGTTAGAAAATTTCTTCATTAACCACCTTGATTATAAGGGATATAGCTATACTAGAGGCATTATGGATATTTCTCTGTTGGTGGTGTGCAGATGGATACCATTCATTTCTAAAATAATCATTTTCTTAGGGAGCGTATAGCAAACTGCAGTCATGTCGAAAAATCTTGTTTATGTTCTATTATTGGAATCAGGTCACAAATCTTGTCAACATTTTATGGCATGGACTAACAGGGCAGAGTTGCAAACCAGATAATGTTGTCAAAACTTGTTTCAAATATCATGAGGGAATATTTAAACGACCTATGCACTAAACTCGAGGTCTAAGTATGTATGTGCCCCTACAGAAAATTGGTGTAGAAATATGCAGTCTAGACATAGAGGAAAAGCATAACAAGCATAGAAAATATTGGCTTTGAAAATAACATGGAAACATGTATTGTAGTTGATCTTTCAGTTGATGTTGCTTTTAGAATGAAGGTTTAATTAGCAATTATTGTACTTAGAATTAAAAAGATATCTATATTAGCAAGCCTTGTGTGTAATAAAAGATATCATTAGTTAAGCTTCAAAGACAGACAAAGCCAGGCTAAAGAAGCAGTTTCTTATTTGTAGAGAAGACAACTTGGAAATAGAGGGTTCTTATGAGTTTGTTCTCTATCTCATTCTCTCAATCTCTTGATTTGTGGATCTATTGTGGCGGACCCTATAAAATTTTTAGTTCAAATTTGCATAAGTCATAAGACTTATTTTTCTTCCATTTATTTCAACAAACAAATTCTTTATAAATCTACAATGCTTCTTGTTCATCTGACGAAGATATAAACAAAGGAACCTACAAACAATATATTATGTCTATCATACATGCCACTTATTACAAGTTAACATTCATATTGGAGTAGCTTTACCTTGTATATTGTAGAAAGTAATCAATAGAGTATGTCCTTCTTCCAACCACCATAAGAAAATTCCCATGAAGGGAGAGAACGAAGGGAGAGATATAATTCATCTTTTGAGCCCATCTACACCATATTCACAACAACATCCATGATTTCATAGATAGTATTATTGAGTCTATAAAGAGGAAATAAGCAAGTTGGTAGGGGAGTTTTGGGTTGGGTGAGTTGGGGGAATGGTGAATAGAACATTTTGAAATTGAGACACAATTATTGTATGTAACAATGTACAAAATATCCATTCAAATTTTATTAATCATTGTCCTCCAAATAATGCAAATGTGGCTATTGTTGGAGACATTTACCACCATACACACTCATTTTGGTCAATTTGGCCTAGTTAAACCACTATCCTAAGTATTATTGACTTAATTGACATCATTGGAGCATTAAATGACAACATCTAGATCACACCCATGCCTACCTTCATTCAAGGAGGTTAACTTAGCCTTCTCCTATATTCGAGGAGGCTAACTGGAGCACTCCGAAGGTGATCTGAGTGTCATTAATGCCCCAAATTGCTAAATGATGGTTACAATCAGTTAAATAGAGCAGTGAAGGTGCCTCTCCTCATTAAATTGATTATTTCATGATTATTTAATGAACTGGAGTCAACAGGGGCGCCTCCAACGACTTCTGATGTTCAGTTACACTTCAGTTAACCTCATCGGGGTTCATTAGAGTCATTGAAGCGCTACCACTTGATGGTTAGCTTGCTGTGACATGTGTCTGAGCTCTTTTAGTTAGACTTGGTCATTTATTGCACTCCAAATTCAAGGGAGAGAATGAAGGGAGAGATATAATTCATGTTTTTACCCCATGTACACCATATTCACAACAACATCCATGATTTCATAGATAGTATTATTGAGTTTGTAAAGAGGAAATAAGCAAGTTGGTAGGGGAGTTTTGGGTTGGGTGAGTTGGGGGAATGGTGAATAGAAAATTTTGAAATTGAGACACAATTATTGTATGCATCAATGTACAAAATATCCAGTCAAATTTTATTAATCATTGTCCTCCAAATAATCCAAATGTGGCTATAATATTAATAAAACAACATATAAACATTAATTTCAAGCTTTCACATTCTATGCCAACTATAATAAGAACCTAATATGAAATCCTTGATTACACAACAATCCAAACAAACATGAGAAGGGAGTATGAAATGAGGGCTAAGACTGCTCTCTTTAACACAACTTTCAATCACATCTCTACAGGTATTTAACCATGTGAATTGCACATGGAATTGGGAAACATATGAAGATAAATTGGTGCAAAACAACCTACAGGAATCCACCTTGGAAGCACAAAAGCATGGAATTTAATACCAAAGTCACATCACTCATAATTAGAAAACCAAAAGTGGGAAGTCAACTTGGCAACAACGAAAAACATGACAATAAGTTAGCTTATTAAACTTGGGTGCATATGCTCATGAGTCCTTGATAGTGTTTTTTACTGATGAGAATGAAAGAGTCTTGTGTCTATGATTAAATATGACTTCCATATTTCCAAATAAATTTCCTACAATTTCAAATACTCTAATCAACCTCAAACAAATGTGACATATAATTTCATTTGGAAGGAAGTTAAATGATTCACTCATTTATCAATCAATTAGTTATCATGAAATGACATTGCAACGAATATGTTCTTGCACATAAATACATGTTGGATTCAAAGATGCAATACCAAACTAAATCCCCATGAATCAGAAAAAGGGAAGCATACAACAAAAACCCTATGCTGTTAATATTCCAAACTGAATTCATGTTATGCCTTGCTAAGGGGAACTTGATTGGTGGGAATAATTGTAGGCAACCACTTTGATCCATTTCTGAATAAACCATAAAAGACAATATCAGTTTTCAAGCTCCAAGACTTTCTTACCAATCGTAAAAGAAACATAGGAATTGATACAAGCATACCTGGTATGACTCTCCCTAAGCATCTGACAAGCTCAATTACTCATAGAAATAATTTTTGGCTTTGAAAGAATTAAACCCAGAACCTCCATAGCCAACCCCTTGAGCCCAACCTTATTAATCCCCCGCCTCTAAAACCTTTTGACTGCAAAGTCACCAATATTGAGTTGAAATCCGCATTCCAAACCATGATCATTCTTAAGCTTAGCCATGTCACACCAATACCCAAACCTACTATTTCAATCCCGGATATTTAAAAAACCTAACCAGGGATTCTGGAATAAATCCATAAACAACATCTAAATAATTGGAAACCATCATCGGTATAGAGATGGATCAAGATAGTCTTATTGTTCGATCCTTTTCCAAAATTGTGCCTCCATTCTAGATTAAACCCTACAATTTCCTGCCCTTTTTGCTGATTGAACTAATTCTTTGTTGTGCAACCATCATCTGTAATGATCGTTTGCATGAATTTTTCCATGAACTGAATCTTAGTGGAGCTCATATTTGTCTATCTAATGGTGTTTCTTCTAATTGGTAGAGGAACAGTGCCCCCTCAGCCTCTGCCGACGATCTATCGTTGTTCTCTTTCGATTATGGAGATGAGACCTTCCTCTTCCCTGGGATCGATTATGGGTCACTAAGATAGATTGACTAATAAATAAAAATCAATGAAATCTAGGTTGTTCCTACTTTGGTTGGCATTTTTCATCTTCCTTTTTCTTCAGGATTTTCAATGACTGGCGGTTCCTTCCTCTGCTTCTGGAATCTTACTTTATCTATACCTATCCTCAGATTATGTTGTTCAATGTTACTTTATTATATGACTAGTTTAATGCTCCTTATATTTTCTCATTGAGGTTGCCTAAATTTTCTAAAAAGATAATTATCTTAAAATGTTTAATGTGTGCGCCTTGGGTAGACTTGGATTAACTCGATCGGTTTTGGTTTCGAGTTGACAAGTTTTTAAAACATTGTTTCATACCCTATTTTATGAATGATGTTTTTGTATTCGAAGGCTATTTCATAGAGTGACGTTTTTACACTTAGGTGGCATCTAGGGCCTTCTATGCATTCCTTGCGGGCGTCTTGTCAAGAGAGATTCCTTGGATGTTGAGTAGAGGACAACCTTTGTTTACTAGAATATTACTTCATGAGCTAGCATCCACTTGGATTTTTCTAGATGAGGCCATCCCATTGGATGTTTTTGGCATTTTATAGAAAAACACCTCTTTTAGGCTTCCTACATGTCACTACCGAAAAGAAACTCCTCTTTTAGGATTCCTAGACCTACAGGAAAGTAGACCTAGACTAACCAAGGGAGAGACCCTAACTAGATTTTCCTTAATATCAACCAACAAATGTTAGTTGCCTCAAGTACTTATCTAGTTGTGTTTTTGGAATAGCGGTGTATCCTAGAGGAGCCCACATGTCACTATAGCGTTGAGGACTGCTATATACACCCGTTTATATGAATACATATATTCTTTAATTCTTGAAGGATACATATTCCAAACAAAAAAGAGTCAGAACACATGGCATGCAACAATATTTCTTGGGCAATTCAATGTCAAAATTAAACTTTAAAGGATAGTTTTAGATGGAAGAATGAATGGTTTTTGATGAATTATTTTCGGATCCTACATTTTCCATATGGAACATTGGTGGGTATTGCTTTATAAGTATCTTGTTTGCGTGTACATTTTCCAAGGACTCAATCTATGAGCAAATTTGGAGATCGATACACATGATGGTGGAGTCGATCATTAAAAATTTTCTCATCCAAATAAGAAATTTTGCATTATAATTTGTAGAAGGATTAAGGCATGGCATGTTGTAAAAAGTCACAAGACTTATAACTTTGAAGGCCATGATGTACATATTCTATTTGTCCCAAATAAATGCACAGAAAATTGTTGGCTTCATGCATATTCAAGTCAAATCAAAGGATTATCACAAGGCAGAGATGAAAGCTCAAGGTCATAAAAGGGTTTTATATTTAAGTCTTCCTGTGAGGAACTTTATAAATCCCATGCTCCATTTCTGCATGTATTATTTGCTTCGTATTTTTTTGTAGTTGTCATCTCAATTCTCTAATACCTATCATGATTCTATTATAGGTTTAAAATCCTTATTCATGGACAATTTTATATACCTAAAGATTCAGTACCAAATTATTGCATAGCGAGGAAATAGAATAGAATAGTATAATGTATAAGTAGAATAAGCCCTATACTAATAAACAACAAATCATAGTCTATGTGCCATGATCCTTCGAGAAATCATAGATTTACTATGACGTAGTGCCTAATTAACAATACTTAATAGCATCTTGGTTCTATTAGTTCAAATAACCCCTCGTACCTATGACAATTTTATTCTATGTTTAAAATCCTTATTCAAGGACAGAGATGGAGGAGGTTCAATCGATCAAGTCAAAGGATGATATGGAAGATATATTGGATGATATGGAAGATATATTGACAGAGTAGACTGAATGGTGGAATGTTACTATGCATCCTTTGACATTTCATAAAGCACTGAAGGACGAAGTCCATGTCATGGTGACTTACTACAAAAGGGTCGCTATTTTTCAAGTCTAACAAAAGTGAACAGTCTTCTTTAGTAGATTATTATACATACTTTGTATCATATACAGATGGTTCATGTACAAATAAAAAAGGTACATTATCAGTTAACTATATGTTGGAAAAATGCGCGGACCAATTTCTTTTTCAGGTTTTAAAGTTTCCAGGTGTGCATAGCGATTTCGGTGATCATTCAACAACAATGTATAAAGAAAAAACTGACAAAGTATCTTGAGACGAGGCACCTGGCAAGAGGGATCGGATTCGATGATCACTTTTCCAAAAACATATGCTATGGGATGAAGGCAATTCAAAATCAGATATCTTGATCAATTCGCAGTTTTCTAATGTGGATCTTGAAACATATTTCATATTTTACTCCTAATATGAAGGATATCCCTAAATTTGTCAAATATTTTGTTATCCTGAAAAAATATCCAATCCATGGTTTTGGGATCTAGTTTCAAATGATGTAATGTAATTAATATCTATAAAAGACAAGATGTAAAGGGAACAAAGGGGGGTTTTGGAGGCTTGAGAGGAGAATTTGGAAGAGCAGAAGTTGTGTATGCTTCAATTGTAACCCATCTCGGAGCATATTCTCTTTAAATTATTCATGTTATTGAAGATTCTTTAGAGTTAATTATCTGAATGCCAAACTCCTTTATTTTCATTTCTTTATGTTCTTTTACTTGAATGAATTGTAGAGATTGAGCATCAATGGATTCCCGTCAATGAGATATTATCGAGAAACATAGTATTTGTTGTGACTACCTATTATTTGTGTGCTTTATTTAAGTACCCTTTAAATCCATTTTGCATAAAGTATTTATGTTTGACGGATGGCCTACTTTATGTTTTCTTCTCCTTTTTTCTATCTGCTATCATGTAAACCGTTTTGTCCAATGATTCATCTCAATTGCCTTTGATCTACAGAATTTTTATGACAATTCCCAATGGTTTGATCACTAATCGACAAGATTTTTCAGTCCAATTTTTACTTTCTTCTCCTTTCTCATTTGGTCTACATGAAGCACCTATTTCCTAAAACACGCACATAGTCAATATATGCTAGCCATGCTCCTCCTGTAATCAAGATGCATCTTTTACCACCAACAGTGACTATGGTTTAGTTTCACCTAAGTATTTTATTCTTGTTCAATCTGTTCTTGCAAACTAGGTTCTAATTTAAATCTTAGTCTTTTACCATCTAGTTTCTTCCTGCCTTATTGATTGATTCAGCTTCTTTATATTTTGTCAACCTGAGATATATTCATTTTATTATTTTGTATCTTATTTCAAGTTTATGGTAAGAAATTGGAGAAGAGTTATTATAAACCCTTGATTCGACATTTTTTAAAAATTCCTTTATGTGAAAGGGAGCTGAAGGTAGATAGCTAGATGTTTGAGTGTTCCTCTTCTATGATGTTTTACACCAAACGCTTGCTAAGTTTCTAGCCAAATATTAGTATGATTATTATAAGGATGTAGTCCCAACAACCTACTTTTTTCTCTCCAACCAAATATGCAGTCCTGCTTAGAGTTGAGCCTTTTGTTGCTGGCATGTTTGCCTCATCTTAGTGGATGAAACCAATCTTCATGTAGCTGAATTTGCTTAGTTTTTGGAAGTTGTAAATGTATACCCTATTTTATCTATTTTTTTATTACATTGATAAATAGTGTATATTTATTCATAAGGAATTTCTCTAACATGAGATTTATACAAGCGTTTTAAAGTGATCTTCTTATAGAATCTTGAACACCTACAATTTTTTTATTTATAATGTATGCTTGAATAGACATATTCAACATGTGCTATTTACTATGCCTAGATGTGGTTAGAGATTTTGAAATCTAGCACTAATGTTTTTTGTGCATCAAACAGAATTAGATTACCTGAAATCCTTCCTAAAAATGGTATTCCAATTGAATATTGAATTAATCCTTCAAGTGCAGCGATTGTAACGTATATTTTGGTTCACACTTGATTATTTGTTGAAAATGCACTTTGTTGTTCATGGAACTATCCTTTTGTCTATAATTTTTGTTCTTCCCCTTGTGGTTTGGTAAGGTTTCCTAGTGGTTTTATCACTATGGAAAGACAATTGCTTCAGCAGGGTCTAGAAGATGTGTTACATAAAAGGAAATGTGTTAACATGTTTGGTGTAAAAGCTTTACTATCTCATTTCATCACAGATATTTGGAGAAACTGCTAGGCTCCATAAAGCTAGGATATGTGCAACACACTCCTAAAGAAGTGACTTGTTTGTTGTGGTATATATTTCCATTTCTTTCTCCCATTTCCTGCTCATAGATATTTCTCCCAAGTTCGACACTATAGAATATGTAACCCTCATTCACTCTACGAAATGCTGTATGTGTTGATGTTATAGAAATACCTAGGGAATGGCCACGTGCACATTAAAATATTAGACACTGGTTCCAAAATAAAATAGTAGATATGGGTGAATTAAAATGTAAATAACTCGTTTGACACAATATCGATCCCTCCCCAAATGAGGTCACTAGCTCAAAACCCACTAACTAGCCATAATACCGAATTTAAACTCAAAATGACCCTCAACGGTGATTAGGGCCCTAGATTCACACTATGAGTCTGGATTATCAATATAAATCATCATGTTTATTTTTCACATACCATGTTTGAGGCCATCGTTACTTTGAAATTATTATGAATTTAGCAATAGGGGCAAGAATATGGGAAAATATGAAACACTTACCTCCTAGAGCACCTTGTTTTTTTGGGACTTATCTTTGCTCTTGATGGAAAAATAATCAATTATTTTCTTATTTATCCTTTTGTAAATAGTCTAAAACAAATTCATTGTCAAAAATTAATACCCTAAAATATAGAGGTTAGTTATGAGATCGCAGAGAAATAAACTTGAAAAATATGAAAAAATTAAAAACAAATGGATGGAAATGGAATGAAATACAAACCAATTGCTTGTCTCGTATGGTCGACTCAGTGAGTAAAGTATAACTATCTAAGACGAAAAAAGGACATATATCTGAGAATCACAAGCCCCCTCGTTCAGTTTGTTGATGGATATGAACTCTTTTATTTTGGGTCTGAAGAACAGGCGGATATGTTTGAACGGTGTCTTTTCTCATTGTCGGTTGTTAACTTGGAATGGGTGTAAGGAGGAGTTAGGGTAAGTGCTACACCCAACGCACTGGGACTACATCACACACCTCCCTGATTGGCTCTACTCGACCTGCGTGAATGCCACTACCTGACCTGCGTGAATGGCACAACCTCCAGGCCCCTTGCGAGCATTTGCATTCATCCTTTCCTGCATGCAGGAAATTTTTTTTCTATATGTTCGGATGGACCTATACCAACTACTTAACATCTTAACAAGTCTTTATAGAATGGATCCATGGTAGGGCATTTATATTCAATTGATTGCCTTATTCACCTATCAGTGATTAAATTAAAAGCACTATGCACCTATCCGTCGATAGAGATAATGAAGAGGATAGAGATGTGTTCCTAGAACCCTCGTCATCTAGTTCCTAGATCCAACTATATTAGTGTAGGATCCATGGAATCCACTTCTAGTAGGAAAAAGAAACCATTTTTTTGTTGGGCACCAAATGTGGTACTGATTCATATGAAATTATTGAAATTATCTTCCCAATAAATTGTACAGTACTACCATACTACCAGTTAATGGTAGCTATTGATCCTAGATTTGTTATAATTTTTGGTAGTTAAATTACTCATTTAAACACATGTTTATTATCTTTTGCATATTTTATGTCACACAAATTATTATTCAACCTCAGGTATGAGTGTATTTAAGGGTTATATGAAATCTTTTTATTATTATCATTTTAATAGTTTTATTAATTAAAAATGAGATTATTAAAGCACATTTGATATATTAATTGATTTGTATATTTGTTTGCATACTTTATAATCTTTTTGGGCCAAATTAATAAACAAAATGCATTCAGCCTGCCTTGCGCACAGCATGTCCAGCTCGACGTCCAACTTGTCATCCAACTCGCTGCGCGAAACTCGCTGGTAGTTTGCCAAATGTGGAAACGTGTTGCTGTAGACTGTAGCACTGAAGCGTGCTAGCAATCAGACACTCCGTTTGCCCTAGATCAATGCCCAGTGTATCTAGCTCATAGCCCAACCTTTTGTTCATCTCTTCGTCCAGATTGCCCATCAGACTGCGCGCTACTGAGAATTAATTTTAAGCATTAAAATGTGAAACAGCCTGCAAACGTCCTGTTATCCATGCATCTGGGTGATGAAGTTCACTTCTAGATCATTTGCCAACCTACATTCTCCTTCACTTGCCACCACATCAACAATCCACGCATTGGGTTAATGCATTTAACCTACACTCTAGAATATTTTCCCATGTGATCTCTTCTATTTGCCACCAGTTCACTGTTGCGCTAAGGAAGGAGTCCGTGTGCCATATCTGAATACCGTTCATGTTCAAGAGGAGCCTATGTGTTCATTTTCTAGTAAAAAGACCAGAACCGCATTGAAGAAGGGAGTTTGTCTGCGCATTGGCCTCTAATCTGTTATGTGCCTTTATGATTGACTAAAATTAGAGAGCAGTCAGCCACTGAAGGGTCGACTTGCTCATCTCTGTAAATTATTATATGAATCATCCTCTGTGTGAGAGCTCAATTAGCTAGAGATAGAAAGTTAGAGAGTTAGAAAAAATTCATCAGTTTGTTCTTAAGCACACTGTATTTCTGTTCCACCATTTGAATAAAGAGTTGTATGTGTTTCTGTTGAATATTGCGTTTGAGTAGAACTTAGCTAGGCACCACCCTTGATTGCTGAGAGGGCCCCTCATCAACCAAGGGTTTCTTTTCTTGTTTGTTTCTTTCATTTTTTTTGTTGTATCTAGTTTAATTTACAGTTTATTTTATTATTTCTGTAATGCACTTTTTATTTTTGAATTAGATAATTAGACTGCGCACATAGTTTGCTTTCAGTTTTGTTTTCAGTTATTTCATTTCCAGTTATTTCTCAGTTTATTTGCAAGTTAGATAGAATAGATTTATTTTTATCAAATTAAATAGATTCAGCTCTGTCTATTTCTTTTATGTTATACATTATCAGTTTACGCAATTTAATTTCAGTTTATTAATATGCAATGATTTCTTTCCATGAATTTGTTTAAGGTTATGTAATTGTTAAATTTGCTTAATAAGTACGTTTACTTAATGTTTTTATGCGTTAGATTTATATCTGCATGACTTTAGCTGAAGATTAGCTCATTTAGGTTAGTTTTTACCATTTTAACTATGTAAACTATCATTCAGACATGCTGTTCAATCTGTCATTCAACCATCCCTTTTAAACCCACAGGTTAGTCTGTCATCCACCCCTTAGTTTTGTTTTTAGTGTTTTTTTTATGTATTTTGAGATTGTTTCCAGTTCTATTTCTTTAATGCCTGAATTATGCTTTGACTGTAATAGTTAAATAATAGTTTTATTCAACATTAAAGTTAGATTTTAATTGTTTTAGGCTATTTATTAAAGTTTTATCATTTTCCTTACTTATTTTCGCCTTGAAGATGTGTTAGGTTGTGTATGTCTTTGTTTCTTGAATATTATTTCTGATTTTGTTTTATTGTTGTATTATTTTGTGTTTATGTATTTTGGATTGATTTATCGATTTGCATGTGAGATTTAGTGTTATATGTGTTATCCTTAGTATGTTTTTAGGTTGTATCTTTTATGTTGTTTTATTGTTGAAAGAACTTGTAGGACATAACCTAAAGATATTTCTTTTATTAAGTTTTCTACTTGCTTCTTTTATTTAGTTTTCTTTTATTAAGTTTTCTACTTGCTTCTTTTATTTTTCTTTATTAAGTTTTCTACTTGCTTATAAGTTAAGTCTTCCTTGCACCCTAGTTTCCCATTTGAATAGCCAGTCGCAGATTGTATCTTTTTCAATTTAAAGTTATAAAATATATTATCAATTGTTTAGTTTATTATTTTGTCTTAGTTTAATTACCTTAATAATTGCATTCTTAGGAGTTTGACTCGGTTTTTCATTTTGAGGATCTCCGAGAACTTGTTAGAAAGTCTTAATCTCATGGAAGCTGGCGATATTTCTCATAAAAAATTTACACAAATCAGTTAGATGTGTAAAATTATTCTAGGAGTAGGAGGGAAGTTGTGAAAAAATTTTGAGAGCCTTTTAGTATAAATGTAAGAGGAAATGTTCCTAGTTTAGGTGGAGTTACAAGAGTAGATTTAGGGAACCTTTTGGAGAATTTCAAAATTGATATCTTAGGAGCAATGGGTTCTCAACTAGATGCTTTACAATCCAAGAAGAGGCAGGATGATGAACGAGCAGCAATGGGTATCTTCTGTCCAAGATTTAGAACTAAACATCCCCAAAGGGAATGTCCATTAAACAACATCTCTGTTTGTCACATATGTAGAGAAGAGCATCCAACAATTAACTTCCCATCCTTGCCTGGGTTGGAAGCCATCTATAAGAGTGGTGATGTAGCTGAAACATCTAGGAGGCCTCCTTAGAAACCTAGAGACCAACCATCATATCCGAAATTTCCACTACAACCTCCACTCTATTATCCTCCATATCAACCACCTCAACAATGGAACAATTCAAGTTGGCAGAATTGGCCACTCAGTACCCTCCTCCTCAATTTCCACAACAGTAATATTGGTGACCAAGATGGAGAGGAAAACCATATCCTCATCCACAACGTGTCCCTGCACCTTATCATCCTTATCCTCAGAATAAAACAAATTTCTAGCAAATTTCGTCTTGATTTGTACCTCCATTTCCTTTTATCACACAGCAACCTCACCTCTTTTAGAATGAAAATCCTCCTCGATCGACAGTATTACCTGCACAATCGATACCTAACCCTAATAATAAACCAACTCAATCTCTTAACAGCATTGAGTTGCAAACTCTTCCATTATACCTTGTTTCGACTGGACCTGCACATGAAATTCAATTACGATCAGGAAGAGTTATGAATAATAAAACCAAGTAATCAGTCATCATTCAGGAACCAAATGAAGAAGAAGAAGATTCAAGTGAACCCATGAATGATGCTATTTTGGAGGAGGTGAACCTTCCAAAGGTTCCAGTACACACCCATCCTCCACAAGAAACTATTCGGGAGCAAAGAATTCCTCCATTTCCAGAAAGACTAGTAATATAAAAACTTGTAGTTCATCGAGAGTATAAGATTTTGAATGAATTACAGAATATCTATATTAAAATCCCTCTATTACAAGATATTAAATATATACCGATTTATTTTAAGGTAACAAAGGAGCTATGTATTAAATGCCCAGGAAAGAAGCAAAAGGACCCTCTCATAATCCATGTTATAGGAGAGATGTCTGAATGTATGACAGGTCAGTCCCGAATTGCAAAATATACAAATCCAGGATCCCTAGTAGTGACTGTAATTATAAAAAACACCACCATAGAAAATGCATTAATCTATTTAGGATCCGCTATTAACACGATGACCACCATATTTCTAGAAGTTTTATAGTTAGGACAATTTATCGAACCTACTCCTTCCATCCTAGAACTATCAGATCGTACTGCAGTAAAACCTGCTGAAGTCTTGGATGATATCATTGTATCACTAGCCTCATGGCAATACCATGTCGACTTTATGATCGTAGAATCAAAGGATTCTTCTAAAGGACATCCTATTATTTTGGGAAGACCATGGTTAGCTACCGCAAATGCTTTTATAGGGTGTAGGGATGGAGAGATGATTATTTCCAATGGGTTGTCCACACAAAGACTTATTTTATACCCCCCAGCACAACCAATAACTGAAATTTCATGGTGGTTAAATTGTTCTTTTGGGGATGAAGACTTTGATGATCTCTCCCTTCCTATTGATTTCTCTTGGGCACTTCAAGAGAAAACCACTGAGAATGTATTAAACCAGTTTGTTTCTTCAACAATGTGTACAAATTTCCCTCAATCCTTTGCTCAACTCGATCATATTTTTGGAGATGAGTTTCAAGAGAATATGGCTCTCTCAATGTTTACAGAAAAACCTTATGTCTTCACAATTCAAGAGCATACAGGACCATATACCATACCTTGTGAGGGTGGCCCTGAAATGTTTTTACATATAAATGTAGGATTAAGTGAAAACCAACAAGCAGAGCTACTTAAAGTTCTTAAGAAACAAGCTGGAGCATTTGCATGGGAGTACACTGATATGAAGGGTATACACCCTGATACATGTAGTCACCATATTTATATGGATCCAAGCATGTCACCTGTAAGGCAGCCACAGAGGAGGATGAATCCTGCTCTAAAGCATATAGTAAAAGAAGAATTACAAAAACTCCTCACTATTGGTTTCATCTATCCTATCTCTGATAGTAAATGGGTATGTCCTTTAGTAGTAGTCCCAAAGAAAGTCCCAAAGAAATGGCGCATTTGTGTTGATTTTAGGGAGCTAAACAAAGCTACACTTAAAGACTACTTTTCTTTACCTTTTATTGATCAAGTATTAGATACTCTGTGAGGTAAACAGTATTTTTCTTTTCTTGACAGGTATAGTGGTTACAACCAAATTTTAATAGCACCTGAAGATTAAGACAATACCACTTTTACATGCCCTTGGGAAACATATGCTTATCGAGTTTTGCCATTTGGCTTATGTAATGCACCTGCCACTTTCCAGTGAGCAGTCTTAGGAATCGTTTTCGATCTTATACACAACTGCATGGAGGTATACATGGATGACTTTACGACCTATGGTAATACTTTTAAAGAATCCCTTGACAACCTCGAGAAGGTCTTGATCCGATGTTAAGAAATGAATTTATCCCTTAGTCACAAGAAATGTAGAATGTTACTGATAGAAGGTATAGTATTGGGACACCATGTTTCCTTCCAAGGAATTAAGGTAGACCATGTGAAGATCGAAGTGATTGTTGGACTTCCCTCTCCCAAAACTCAGAAATAGGTAAGAAGATTTCTTGCCCATGCAGGCTATTGCCATCGCTTTATTGAAAATTTCACTAAAATAACTGCACCAATATTTAAGTTGCTTACAAAGGACGCAAAATTCCAGTGGATAGAATCTTGTCAAAATGCTTTTGAAATTCTAAAATCTAAATTATCAGTGGCACCAATACTTAGGGGTCCTGATTGGTCCCTTCCTTTTCACATATCTCTCGATGCCTTTGATATGGCCATAGGAGCAGTCCTTGGCCAAAAAGAAGGAGAAGCATCTTATGCCATCTATTTTATTAGTAAGAATTTGACCCCCACCGAATTAAATTATACTGTTACTGAAAAAGAATTTTTGGCAGTAGTTTATTCTATTAATAAATTTCGTCATTATATCACATGTTATGAAGTTTTTGTGCATACCAATCACTCCACCATTATATTTCTAATGAATAAACCAATTACCAATGGTAGAGTGACCCGATGGCTTCTTTTATTGCAAGAATTTAACATTACCATCATTGACCAACATGTTAAAGAAAATATAGTAGCATATTTCCTTTCCCTTATTAACCATGAAGATGGTACTATACCAGTTCAAGACACTTTTCTTGATGAACATCTATTTGTTGTATATGTTCAAACCACTTGGTTTGCAGATATTGCCAATTATTTAGCAACAGGGAAAATACCAAACCATTTGTCCCCACATGAGAAGCGTCATATTATAGTTCATAGTTCCAATTATTCTTGGGTTGATAACGATATCTTCCGCATGGGTCCAGATCTTATTATTCGATGATGTGTGCGGGAGGATGAAATGACAGATATCCTCCATGCATGCCATGATGGACCATGTGGAGGACATTTTTTTGATAAGAGGACAACATATAAAGTCTTACATTCTGGTTATTATTGGCCAAGAATTTTTAAGGATGATGCCAAATATGTTAAAGGATGCGATAGTTGCCAAAGAATGGGTATACCTACGTCATCTGATCAAATTCCTCTACAACCCCATGTCATGATTGTACCCTTTGAGAAATGGGCTCTTGATTTTGTAGGACCAATTTCTCCCATGTCTCGTAAAAAGAAACATATCCTAGTTTACATGGACTATGTCACCAAATGGGTAGAAGCTAAAGCTTTGTTTAGAGCCATAGAGAAATCAGTGGTAGAATTCATATATGAAGAAATATTCCCTCGATTTGGTGTACCTAGATAAATTGTCACAGATCAAGGTACTCAATTTACTTCTAAATTAATGAAAGAACTTACTATGAAATATGTCATCTGACATTGAAAATATTCACCTTATCACCCTCAGGCTAATGGTCAGGTAGAATCAACTAATAAAGTATTAGAAGCCATTTTAACTAAAACCATTTACTTACGCTACAAGGACTGGGCAGATAGACTCCCAGAGGATTTATGGGACTATAGGATAACATGGAGAAACACTACCGAACATACCCCCTATGAGTTAGTGTATGGCAAACAAGTCCTTTTACCTATTGAATTTCAAGTTAAAACCTTTCGTATGGCAGCACAATTAGGTATGAATTTGGATGAAGCACATAAACAACGAATATTGCAAATTAATGAGTTAGATTAAATTAGACAAGATGCACTCCAAAGAACCATGCTAATACAGAATCAACGAAAAACATGGCATGATAAATTTATCAAACAAAAGAAATTTAGTACTAGATATTGGGCACTACTATTCGACTCACGGTTTAAAAATTTTAAAGGAAAAATAGCCACCCGTTGGATGGGTCCATACGAAGTAATTACAGCTTTTGACAATGGATCAGTAAAAATTAAAACAATTGATGGCTCATAAGTTTCCTTTGTATTAAATGGACATAGACTTAGGCTTTATCACCAACCGACATCTAAACAGGATTTTATACAGAATGTTTTGCAACAAAATGAAATACAATTAGTTGAAGGGGAAGTTATTCCTCCTTCTCCCGATCCTTGAAAATTATTTTGGGTTATTATCACTATATATATATTTGTAAATATGTGCTTGTTTCTTTGAATAAATAAGAGTCATTTCTAATAGATTGTTTACACAAAACTCTTTTTCTTTTTATTATGTCTTTATGAATAAATTGAATCATCTAACAAGTGGTTTTGCAGTTTGATTACAAATATTCTATCTCTATAAGCATCTCATGGAGTATTACTTTGAAAATGGAAGTATGTTAAATACTTAACATGTATTTTAACCTTTCTTGGGGTACTTTTGAAATTTTCATCTTATACTGATAAAAAAAAATTATAAATCCTTTGTATATCATACTTCACAAGTTCTTCTATGATTCATATAGTTTTTGGTATGTTGATTCAGACATGTATATTTCTGATTTAATCTTTTAAACAGTTGCTTGATAAGACCCACTTTTATTATCATCTTTTCCATAACCTTATTTTTCACCTATGGATTACTAGTTCATCCTATACTTGTTATCAAAACTTGTCTCTCGAGTATTTTGGTGATAACTCGAAAGTAAGTGGAAATTTTTTCTGTGGAGAACATTACTTTTCTTTTATGAACAAGAATGACTGTTAGGTTAAAGACCAACTTTCAGTTATTCTCTTTTGACATGTTATATGATTATGGCCATTATGAAATTACTTATAACTTTATTTTGAAATGTCATTTGAGAATGGCTGTAAGTGAGGATTGACCCTGCCCATCTAATTCAGCATATACCTAGGATGTTATTATCCTAGAAATGGGACCCATAGTTGTAAATATCACATACTACGGGGTACACTTAAACTATTTTATGATCACAGAATATATTTACAATAAGGCATGGATGACTAGTTTTTCCTATGGTCTTCTTTTGATTATATTATTCTCATTTAAGTGGTCTTTCCAAGCACTTTTTTTTTTCATAAATATACATTTCTTAACCATTTCCATTTACTAGTTAGTTTTTCTTAAAAATAATTAACAACATGCTAGCACTCTTTCATTTTTTGGAACAATCAATTCTTCTCTTTGTATGGCTTGAGGAAACGCCATATCTTTGGTTTGGGGGAAGATGGATTTGTAAAAAAATTAGATTGTTTTCATTATTTATGACAAATCTATTTATCTCGAACAAATGATAAGTATTTGCAAGAATGTAAACAGTGGAATTTGGTAACAACTTGGATCATATTTTTACAACAAAATTCAATATGGAGAACTATATGAAGAACCAAAAGAAGGTCCAAATGAAATATCAAATAGTGATGTGAATAAAAATGGTGATATTATAGCTCATATGATTAAAATTTGCTAACCAAATTTTATTTTTGGGCAAATAGTTTTTACTTCCATTTCACTGTTAATAATCCTATCCTCTTACCTAATCATGCATGAAAATGATCAATCTTTTTGTTATTCAAAATGCAATTTATGTTTTTATGTTCAACCTTCCCAAAGTTTTACTTTGGACATGGTTGAATTAATTTCAAACTTTATAAATGACAAAATTAATTGGAACCTGAGAACTGTTAAATTAAGAATGTTGAAAAACCTAGTTGAGTCATTTTTAACCTTCAGACAATGTTTGACATGAAATATATGTTATTTTAAAGTTACAGGTTAAAAGAGTGAAGTTTAAATTACCTTCTTCATCAACTAAGTCGAAGGTAGCTGCTAGTTCACCTTCTTCCTAAATTGTTTTTGTTTCTTTTTGCTCAGTGGGACCTGTCATTTCTCCGACTTGGGGGAATGTTGATCCTAGATTTGTTATCATTTTTTGCAATTAAATTACTCATTTAAACACATGTTTGACTATCTTTTGCATATTTCATGTCACGCATATCATTATTTAGCCTCAGGTATGAGTGTATTTAAGGGTTATATGAAATATTTGTATTATTATCATTTTTATAGTTTTATTAATTAAAAATGACATTATTAAAGTGCATTTGATGTATTAATTGATTTGTATATTTGTTTGCATACTTTATAATCTTTTTGGGCCAAATTAATAAACAAAATGCATTCAGCCTGCCTTGCGCACAGCACGCCCAGCTTGTCGTCCAACTCATTGCACGAAACTCGCTGGTAGTTTCCTAGATGTTGAAATGTGATGCTGTAGACTACAGTCCTAAAGCGCGCCAACAATCAGACACTCTATTTTACCTAGATTGATGCCCAACATATCAAACTTACGCCCCATCTTTTCGTTCATCTCTTCGTCCAGATCGCCCATTATACTATGCGTTGCTGAGAATTAATTTCAGGCATTAAAACGTAAAATAGCCTACAAACGTCATGTTATCCATGCATTTGGGTGATGAAGTTCACTTCTGGATAATTCGTCATCCTGCATTCTCCTTCGCTTGCCACCACATCAACAATCCACGCGTTGGGTTGATGCATTTAACGTATGCTCTAGAAGATATGCCCATGTGGTCTCTTGTGTTTTCCACTAGTTTACTGCTGCGCTAAGGAAGGAGCTCGTGCACCATATCTGAAGACCATTCATGCTAATGAGGAGCCTGTATGGTCGTTGTCCAGTAAAAAGACCAAAACTGCGCTGAAGAAGGGAGGTTTCCTATGCGTTGGCCTCTAATATGTTATGTTTCTTTATGATTTACTAAAATTAGAGTGCGGTTGATGACTAAGGGGTCAACTTGCTCATCTCTGTAAATTATTATATAAAACAACCTATGTGTGAGAGTTCAGTTAGCTAGAGATAGAAAGTCAGAGAGTTAGAAAGAATTCATCACTTTGTTCTTAAGCACACTGTATTTATGTTCCACCATTTGAATAAAGAGTTGTATGTTTTGTTTTTGAAGATTGCGTTTGAGTAGAAGTTAGCCAGGCACCACCCCTGATTGCTGAGAGGGCCCCTCATCAACGAGACATTTCTTTTCTTATTTGTTTCTTTCATTTTTTTTGTTGTAGCTAGTTTAATTTACAATTTATTTTAGTATTCTGTAATGCAATTTTATTTCTCAATTAGATAATTAGACTGCGCGCATAGTTTGCTTTCAGTTTTGTTTTCAGTTATTTCATTTCCAGTTATTGTTTAGTTTATTTGCAAGTTAGATAGAATAAATTTCTTTTATCAAATTAAATAGATTTAGTTCTGTCTATTTCTTTTCTGTTATACATTATCAGTTTATGCAATTTAATTTCAGTTTATTTATATGCAATGATTTATTTCCATGAATTTGTTTAAGGTTATGTAATTGTTAAATTTGCTTAATAAGTAGGTTTACTTATTGTTTTTATGCGTTATATTTATATATGCATGACTTCAGCTGAAGATTAGCTCATTTAGGTTAGTTTTTACCATTTTAACTGTGCAGACTGTCATTCAGACAGGATGCTCAGTCTGTCATTCAACCACCCCTTTCAGACCCACAGTTTAGTCTGTCATCCACCCCTTAGTTTTATTTTTTGTGTTTTTTTTATGTATTTTGAGATTGTTTCCAGTTCTATTTCTTTAATGCCTGAATTATGCTTTGACTAT
This sequence comes from Pseudotsuga menziesii, assembly GCA_001517045.1. Classification (NCBI taxonomy): domain Eukaryota; kingdom Viridiplantae; phylum Streptophyta; class Pinopsida; order Pinales; family Pinaceae; genus Pseudotsuga; species Pseudotsuga menziesii. The sequence goes on along the minus strand of LPNX010980993.1, from coordinate 240,318 downwards.
AATAGTTACATAATAGTTTTATTCAACATTAAAGTTAGAGTTTAATTGTTTTAGGTTATTTATTAAAGTTTTATCACTTTCCTTACTTATTTTCGCCTTGAAGATGTGTTAGGTTGTTTATGTCTTTGTTTCTTGAATATTTCTGTGGTAGTTGGTTTCGGATGATGTCGGAGAAACCATAGTAGCTGGTTGACTAAGCCGACGTTTCGAATCCATATCAGGACCCATCATCAAGACTAATTGTCAAATATGGAGAGTAAGAGGATCAAGGTATTAATACAAGAGGCATGGAGATATAAAATTAGAGTCGGCTTATGAGCAGAAATTAGGTTTTTAAAAGGTAACGAGAATAAGGTTCTTAGTTTTAAGTTTTGATGGGTTTATAATAATAATATATATTATTTTTATATTTATTATTATTTTATATTATTTTATTTTGATTTTTGGTTACAAATTTACGTAATACTAATAAACAACAAGTCATAGTCTATGTGCCATGATCCTTAGAGAAATCATAGATTTAGTACGACGTAGTGCCTGATTAAGAATACTTAATAGCATCTTGGTTCTATTAGTTCAACTAACCCATGGTGCCTATGGCAATTTTATTCTATGTTTAAAATCCTTATTCAAGGACAGAGATGGAGGAGGTTCCAACGATCAAGTCAAAGGACGATATGGAAGATATATTGATAGAGTAGACCGAATGGTGGAATGTTACTATGCATCCTTTGACATTTCATAAGGCACTTAAGGAGGAATTCCATGTCATGGTGACTTACATCAAAAGGCTCACTATTTTTCATAGTCCAACAAAAGTGAACAGTCTTCTTTAGTATATTATTGTACATACTTTGTATCATACACGGATGGTTCATGTACAAATAAAAATGGTACATTATCAGTTAACTATATGTTGGAAAAATGTGTGGACCAATTTACTTAGGTTTTAATGTTTCTAGGTGTGCATAGCGATTTTGGTGATCATTCAAAAACAATGTATAAAGAAAAAACTGACAAAGCATCTTGAGATAAGGCACCTGGAAAGAGGGATCGGGTTCGATCATCACTTTTCCAAAAACATATGCTATGGGATAAAGGCAATTCAAAATTAGAGATCTTGATCGATTCAAAGTTTTCTAATGTGGATCTTGAAACATATTTCATATTTTACTCCTAATATGAAGGATATCTCTAAATTTGTCAAATATTTTGTTATCCTGTAAAAATATTCAATCCATGGTTTTGGGATCTAGTTTCAAACGATGTAATGTAATTAATATCTATAAAAGACAAGATGTAAAGGCAACAAACGGGGGTTTTGGAGGCTTGAGAGGAGAATTTGGAAGAGAATAAGTTGTGTATGCTTCAATTGTAATCCTCGAAGCATATTCTCTTTAAATTATTCATGTTATTGAAGATTCTTTAGAGTTAATTATCAGAATTCCAAACTCCTTTATTTTCATTTCTTTATGTTCTCTTACTTGAATGAATTGTAGAGATTGAGCATCAATGGATTCCTATGAATGAGATATTATCGAGAAACAAAGTATTTGTTGCGACTACCCATTATTTGTGTGATTTATTTAAGTACCCTTTAAATCCATTTTGCATAAAGTATTTATGTTTGATGGATGGCCTAGTTTATGTTTTCTTCTCCCTTTTTCCATCTGCTATCATGTAAACCGTTTTGTCCAACGATTCATATCAATTTCCTTTGATCTACAAAATATTTATGACTATGCCCAATGGTTTGATCACTAATCGACAAGATTTCTTAGTCCAATTTTTACCTTCTTCTCCTTTCTCATTTGGTCTACATGAAGCTGTTGGGCTATAGGGCAGACCCGGGTTTTATACCTTTAACTTTGCCTCAACAAAAGACCCACAGTTTTGGCCCTTCCGGCAACAACCTGCGAACAGGTTGCAGTCTCACCCGAAACAGCTATGGGATGCCGCATAATCAGGTTTCTGCAAGCAGAAGAGGGAGATTACTATANCACACACACACACACACACACACACACACACACACACACACACACACACACACACACACACACATATATATATATATATATCTTCGCAGTTAAATAACACTGTGACTTGCTTAACCCTTTGGGAATTCACAGCGAAGCTATTTATTAAGTAGCGATCTTACTTATCAGATATATCTATACTTATCAATGCATAAAAGAACATAACAGAAATCACACAAGAACCACAACACCAGATATAACGTGGTTCACCCCTAGTGTAGAGGTTACGTCCATAGAACTGTGTTTTATTCAACTTTTCTACAAAATCACAGTTCTGATCTGCGCACTCAGCTGAAGATCTCTTCAGTCCTCAAAGCAGTGCACACAGCAGCAGGCCTCTGTGCACACAGCTGCAGATTTCCTTAATCACTTACAAACCCTCTGTGCACACAGCTGTAGAGGTCGTCCACGCACTCAGCTGGGACTTATCCTTCACTTACAAAATAGCCGTAGCTTCGCCTTAACTTTATTACATTCAAAAACCTAACCTGACTTATTTACAAGAGTACTTATTTATACAGCGCACTATTTACAAAACCATGGGCTTAAACCATGGGAACCCCAAACCCCGAACCCTAAACCCTGGACTTAAACCATGGGTTTATTACAAAAATAGGACTTTGACTCAACCCCGACACCCCTAAGACTATTTTGAGCCATAACTCTACTTACAAACTTTCACCAAAACCGCAGAGTTACCAAACTCTAGGGTCGTTAACACTGGAGCCCCAACAGGCCCCTAAGACTCACCGGTGACCCGTCCCGGGGCACTCATCTACTAGGCTGGTGATAGACGTTGTTGAAGACATAGTGCGCTGCTTGCTGACGCCCTCCCTGCTTCTGTCGGCTGCTCGCTTCCTTCCTCCATACTATTTATGCTGAGGAGGGTCTTCTGGATCCATCTGCAACCCCACCCTTCACTCTGTTTGCCAAACACTTGACCATCCACAACTAAGGGTCCCCAGAATTGTGTGTCAAGCTGCATAAGACAAACAGCCGTGTTGGTTCTTTCAAACCAGGAGGATACATGGCGGGATTCTCCAGAGTCTTATTATGAGGCCTTGTGCCTTTCGTCGCTCCATGTTAGAGCGAACTTCTGCCTGCCTTCGTCTGATTTAGAGCAAACATCTTCCTTCCTTTGTACCTTAGTCAGATAGGACTGTACTAGTTAATTGCTCAGAAGGTTCTACAACCCTCTCTCTTTGAACTCTCGTACTAACTCCTGGAATTCATAATTATTTGACATGGTTCCAACTGAACAAATCAAAGAAGTGCTTAGTGCAGGAGTCGCAGGCCGATGCAGTGTTTTATAGAATCCCATAACAGAATCTGTCCTCATGGGGCATTAATGACACTAAATCTGATGGAATGCCGGAAATCTTGTCCACACAGCGCCAGATTTTCCCCCAAAATCTCATTATTACAGGTATGGAGAGCAGTTCTTGTGATGGCACCACCAAATGCATTTTGTCCCATCCATCACATTTTAGGCTGCGACACACCTAGGACCTTCGACGTAACAACTACCCGCAACTGCGACACAATATTAACCCTTGATCCTTACTACCCCATGCGGTACCCACATTTCATCTGTTCTTGGGAGTTAGACTGTCCTTCTTGGTGCTACTTCTGATTAGGAGGTCCCGACTTGTCCCTATACTTCTTCAGACGACTGCCATTTACCATCAAAGGTAAAATTTCTCCATTCAACTTAGCCAACTGGACTGCACCACCATCAGTAACTTTCTGCACTATATATGGGCCTTTCCAATGTGTCTTGAACTTACCCGAGAACTTCATGAATTTGCTGTCATATAAGAGCACAAAATCACCCTACTGGAACTACTTCTTCTTGATGTGTCTATCATGCCATGCTTTTTCTCGAGCTTTCTGCACTTGCTACTGGAACCCTGCAATAAATCTGTCTTCTTCAAGTTCTAGTATCTTTGTCATCCTTTCTGTTATTATCGGTGGGTCATCCATCTCTGTGAAAGCAGATATTCGAAGGCTAGGAACAATATATTCCATGAGCATCACTGCTTCTTGCCCATAGACCAGCCTAAAAGGTGTATGGCCTGTCAATTTCTTGCAGGTAGTCCTATAAGCCCAGAGTACTGCTAGAATTCGAAGATCCCAGTCATTTCTGTTAACGTTGCAAACCTTCGTTAGATCCTGTTCGAGGATCTTATTAAAAGCTTCGATAGTTCCATTAGCTTGTGGATGATAGGCAGTACTCTTCTGATGATATACCTAAAATTCTTCAATCAATACTTCAATAGTCTTATTTAGAAAATGTGAGCCCTGATCACTCATAAGGACTCTAGGACACCCAAATCTAGACAAGATGTTATTGAAGATGAACTTTGCAGCTGTAGCAGCACTACAATTCTTCACTGGTTGAGCTTCGGCCCAACGGGTGAGGTAATCCGTTGCTGTAATAATGTATATTGCTCCTAACTTCTTCGTGGGGATATTGATAGGTCCAACAAAATCAATAGCCCATTTGTCAAAGGGTTGTAAAGTTACCTGTGGAACTAGAGGCATCTCATCCCTCCTGGATGGTTTGCCCGTCCTTTGACAGATGTCGCAGCTATGACAATATTCTTTTGCATCCTTGTGAATTGCGGGCCACCACAATCCGGCTGTCAGAATCTTCTGTGTTGTAGCTTTTCCTACGTAATGACCCCTTGCTGCCCCAGAATGTGCCTCAGCCAATATTAACAGCTTTTCGTGCTCTAGGACACATCTGCGCAGTATTTCATCTGGTCCCATCTTATATAATTGTCCTGCTATTAAGGTAAAGTCAGCTGCGTGAATCACCAGCTGCTTCTTCTGTTGTGTTGTCATCTCGGCAGGTGGAAAACCTGTAGACAAATACTGAATAATATCCTGAAAATATTCATCAGCCATCTAGATAGAAAACAACTAGGCATCAGGGAGACCTTTATCCAAGCTGGTAGGTTCTTCTCTCGACTCGAACCTTGACAAGTGGTCAGGACCTAGATTCAATCTTCCTGGTTTGACTATGATCTCAAAATCATACTCCTGAAATAGAATCAGCCATCTGCATATCCTTCCACCTAGCACAGGTTTGTTAACCAAATACTTCAAAGCAAAATGGTCAGTAAACATCTTAAAATGAGAGCCTAACAGATAATGTCGAAACTTTTGTAATGCATAAACCATAGCGAGACCTTCACGTTCTATTGTAGTATAATTTTTCTCTGTGGTGGACAATTTCCTACTTGCAAAAGAAATGGGGTGATCAATATTACCTTCACCTGACTGGGCCAATACTATACCCAGAGAAATGGAGGAGGCATCGACATGCACATGAAATTCCTTATTCCAGTCAGGGAATACTAAGATAGGAGCAGTTACCATCTTTTCCTTCAAAATATCCAAGATGGCTTCACACTCAGGGGTCCATTCGAACTTAATATCTTGCTTCAACTACTTTTCCATCGGAGCAGTAATCTGAGCATACCCTTTAATAAATTTCCTGTAATATCCAGTATGACCAAGCGTAGTGCAAAGTTGTTTAACGGACTTTGGAGGTGGCAGGTTCACAATAATAGCTATCTTCGCAGGGTCCATCATCAATCCTTGTTTACATACAATGTGACCTAGCAGAATTCCAAAAGGTGCACAAAAGATACACTTCTTCAAGTTCAAGGAAATCTGGTGGTGTCTACATTTATCTAGCATAAGTCTTAAACTAGTTATATGGTCTTTTAGCAGCCCAAATATGGTCCAATCATCAAAATACACTTCCAATAATTTATGTATATATTCCTTAAAGGCAGAGATGACTACTCTAGAAAATATAGCAGTTGCATTCTTCAAACCAAAAGGCATAACTGTATACTAAAAGGATCCCATTTCTGTAGCAAAGGTAGTCTTATGGTGATCCTCTGGAGCAATTCGGATCTGATGGTAACCTGAAAATCCATCAGTAAAAGAGTACACTTTTTGACCTCCGACATTGTCTAATACTTCATCTGTGAAAGGTGTGGGGAAGGGATCATGTAGACAAGCATCATTCAGCTTCCTTAGGTCGACGCAGATTTGGATTTCACCTTTAGTCTTCTTTTCTTGTACCACCATAGGACTAACCCACTCAGATTCTTCAACAGGTTCAATAATTCCTGCAGCAAGCATCTTATCCAGCTCCATTCTAACTTTTTCCTTATATTTAGGGTTCAACCTATAAGGACGCTATTTCACAGGCTTCGCATCAGGTTTCAAGGGGATCTTCCTGACTCCTATATCACCCAGGATACCTTTCATCTCTGATAATTTTGTCGAAAAGAGGTCCTGATATTCATGGAGAATTTGGGTCACTTTGCTTACCATTTCTTCATCCCAATAATCTCCAATGGTAGCATGCTTAGGCTGTTCTTCTGAACCAATGTTTACGGCCCGTGTATTCAGGGGCTGTGTCACTTTAGGTGCTGCGACTGTTGGTCCATGTACTTCGCAGTGGCCTTCTAACTCCGGAATAGCAATTTTGCGTGGATTGCCATCCTCGTCAATTGCGAGGTTATAACATTCAACGGCATTAGCTTCTTGTGCCTTCCAATCTGGTTGGTATTCTTCCATCTCTTGATCATCAAACACCTTAGTGTGGATCACCCTAATAGCTGCATCTAAAGCAAGGCAAACCTCATTAATAGAAAATGTCAATACAAAACTATCGACAAGAGTATCCCAACTTACAGTATCCTGGTGAAGCTCAACGTCCGCATACCAATTCTTTGTAGTAGGATCCAAAGTATGCACAAACCTATGTACCCACTCTGTACGAGGTACATGCTTCCAAGCTTCGTAGCATTGTTCCAAATTCTTTTGAGGGTTAGTCTTGCTGTTAAACCTGTTGCGGACCTCCCGTGGTCGATCCATGAATCTCATGCGAAGGGACTGTTGGCAAACTTCCCAACTATGAATGTACTGTTTGTGACAATTCCACCATCTGGCTGCTGTAGCTCTGAATGCTGAGTCCAAAGTCTCCATTTTCTGTGAGTCTGGTATCTGGGCTGAGAATTGCTCAATAAACGCTTCTGGGTCTGTCGAACCATCAAAAACAGGTAAAGGTCTTGTTTGCGAGCCAAGCCATCTAAGAGACTTGGTAATTCTTGCACAACGGTGGCCATGTAGCTCATACAATCTGTTCTGCCAATTCTCTAGACCATCATCTAAATCCGTCATACAGGAGCTGTCACACTGCCAATCCATAATACCTTTGGCATTAGGATTAACATAATCTTCTTCCTTCGCTGTGATATTGTAGATATGGTCCAACACATCCTGATCTTCATCTCGGAGGGGTTTTGTGTACCTATCTCCTTGAGAAGGATCCAGTGGGACTATGACTCTCAAATCATTCCCTTCGAAAGTCATCTGTCTCTTCTTAAGGTTAATAACTGCAGCATTTTCCATTTCCCACTCAATACCTAACAAGGCTGGATAGGGATTGTTGTTGTCAATGATCTCAATAACTTCGAAGTCTGCTATAGTACAGATGCCATCAATATCTACTGGAACATTAGGGAATCATCCTAAGGTCACAATCTTCTGCTGATTGGCTAATCTCAATTGGATAGGGGACCAGTCAAGGGTAGGTTTTCCCATTTGTTCCCAGGTCTGCTTGGTGAGGACATTGACTTCGGACCCTAAGTCCAAGATCACATCAGTCATCTCATACTCTCCTATCTGAGCTTTCAACCTCATTTCTCTACCAGTTCTTCTGACTCTGTGCACAGCTTTTGCCTGACCAGAACCTTACGGAGGTTTGCAGGAAGCAATAACTTTCTGCAACTCACTTAAATCATTCTGATTTCTTAAAAGTTTCAGACAACTCTGTCAAAAGGAGGTCAGTGTACTTACTTTATCCGTCGAAGCTTCTTGCGGCTGCGACTGCTGCTGATGGGGCTGCGCAGGTTCTACTGCTGTGTGAAAATCCATAAAATATTTCTTGGCTTCCATGAATGTCTCCTTTTCTCTTTCAATATCAAAGGAAGGGACTTTCACGGGGGCCTTACAAACCCAAGCCTCGTCAGGAAGTGTCTCAGCAGGCTGTATATGCATCGTAGCTCCACTTCTGGTAACAACATTAATAGCTGGGGCAGGTCTTTGCTCAATAGAAATCATCTGAAGATTCTGAGTAGGGGCACTATTTCTTTCCTAAATATTAGCTATCAACTACAGGCACTGCTCAATCACATGATCTACTGCTCGACAATACCGACATGTCGTAGTGGGGTTCTGACAGTCGCGAGCTAGATTTCCAGCTTGGTTACAGTTATAACACACCACCTGACCATGTCCTCTACTAGCCATACCACCATGACCACGGCCTCCAAAAGCACCGCTACTTGAGGCACCGTCGCGGTAGCCATAGCCATCATTGCTCGGTCCCTCATTTTGTACCCGATAGGCATCGTAGGTGCGCTCTCTTATGAGGTCATAACTACGACACTCATCTTCATTATGTCCTACGGACTTACAGAATTTACAATAGGGGTTCTTAGGTACTTGTCCATACCTTTGTAGCAGATAGCAGTCTGCAGGTCGATGCTGCCCTATTGTTCTGCAAAGCTCGCAATATAGAACTTGCAGGTTAAACAGGTTTGGCACACCAGTATTCAATTAATTCCATACCACAGGACACTGTTCCTTGGCATGCCCTTCTGTGCAACATTGTGTACACCAAACCTCTTTGCGAATGGTTTTTCCTTGTTTCATATCGTGAAGCTCCATAGCCATTGCTGCTAACTGCGCTTGGATTTGAGCAATACCAGAATTATCTGTGGCGGGGGCAGTTTCAAGCTTCATCCCGATTTCCAAAGCCTCCTGCTGGTCAGCAACCTTCTATTGCATGAGTGGAGCCCGGATATGCGGCAGCAACGTGGCAATTAACCATTCCTTGTGCTGCGTAGGTCCAATGGTAAAACTGACTTGGTCTAGCAGAACTTTGAACCTCTGATCAAAGTCCCACACTGATTCGCCACGCTTCTGCTGAATCTCTTTCAACTCCGTAATACACTGCGACTCTGATTTCGGCTTCTTAAATTCCTTTATCATTGCTGCTTTTATATCAGGCAATGCATGGTTCTGAGTGCTAGAGAACTTCATGAACCAGGTTAGAGCACGGTCTCTAAAAGAAGTAACCAGATGCGCTCTTTTTTTATCTTGATCCGTAATGGACTTAGCAGTCCACACTGCTTCACATAAAAACCAGAACTGTTCTGGATCCTCTAATCCAGTTCCTTTGAACACAGGTAGCTTAATGTCATCATGCATGTGGGCCATAGTGGACCTAGGGGGGGTTGGAGGGGGACTGGGAGTAGGCAGGGAGGAACTTACTGGGGTAGACTGACCTGCGACAGGGGTACTCGGGCTAGGGTGACTTCCAGACTGCGATGGATTCTCAGGGATAATAGGTCGTCGTTGCGGGGTTACCGGGGGGTTTCCAACAAAAGGGGTTTCCTCGGGTTCGGACTCTGTGGGATTTACAGGGGAATACGTGGTATGCTGACCCTGGGAATAGGATCCAAAATATTTTTTGTACCTTTTTCCACTTCGCAGCAACCCACTTTGCTCGTCGAAGGTATTTTCACTTGCAAACATAGGTTAGTAACACCAAGTCTAGCAGTCTGATTCAATAAGCAATATACCTTTTTCGGCTAATAGCATTTTAAGTCTCAAACCAAATGAATTCAAAAACTTACCCCTTGGTCCTCTGAAAAACTTCCGCGTAGCTTCGCTAAAGGAAGTACTTGTGTCGATGGCGAACTCCATCACAAATGCCTCAAGGGTTCGCGTCACCCAGAAATCAACAACGCGAGAAATCTTGTTGTTCACTCTTTTCAACAAGTTGATTCTTGCGGAGGTCCAAGCAGGAACTTGACCTTCACAGAAGTTCGTCCTTCGCTCGGCTAACCTGGATACCCACTGGTGCAACTTTATGTGGATACTACCAAAGAAAATTTCATAAACATCACAAAAAACATACCTTTGTAAAAAGTCATTTGCGCTACGACGCGGATCTTTGTTCTCTTGCTCAACGAATTTCAGATAAGTCTCATCCAGCCAATCACCAATTTCTTTCACAGAGGGTCTCCAGAACATAGCCTTCGAGGTACGACGTAAACCCCTCTTGAGCAGATACTGAGTTCAACCGGCAATGGAACCACTTTGTTGGGCTATAGGGCAGACTCGGGTTTTATACCTTTAACTTTGCCTCAACAAAAGACCCACAATGTTGGCCCTTCTGGCAACAACCTGCCAATAGGTTGCAGTCTCACCCGAAACAGCTATGGGATGCCGCAGAATCAGGTTTCTGCAAGCAAAAGAGGGAGGTTACTGTACCTTTATCTTTTATCAACTTCTAATCAATTAACACAGTGCTTAAACATTCACACACACACACACACACACACACACACATATATATATCTTCGCAGTTAAATAACACCCTGACTTGCTTAACCCTTACTGGGAATTCACAGCGAAGCTATTTATTAAGTAGCGATCTTACTTATCAGATATATCTATACTTATCAATGCATAAAAGAACATAACAGAAATCACACAAGAACCACAACACTAGATATAACATGGTTCACCCTCAGTGTAGAGGTTACGTCCACAGAACTGTGTTTTATTCAACTTTTCTACAAAATCACAGTTCTGATCTGTGCACTCAGCTGCAGATCTCTTCAGTCCTCAAAGCCACGCACACAGCAGCAGGCCTCTGCGCACACAGCTGCAGATTTCCTTAATCACTTACAAACCCTCTGCACACACAGCTGCAGAGGTCGTCCACACACTCAGCTGGGACTTATCCTTCACTTACAAAATAGCCGTAGCTTCGCCTTAACTTTCTTACATTCAAAAACCTAACCTAAATTATTTACAGGAGTACTTATTTATACAGCGCACTATTTACAAAACCATGGGCTTAAACCATGGGCACCCCGAACCCTAAACCCTGGACTTAAACCATGGGTTTATTACAAAAAGAGGACTTTGACCCAACCCCAACACCCCTAAGACTATTTTGAGCCATAACTCCGCTTACAAACTTTCACCAAAACCGCGTAGTTACCAAACTCTAGGGTCGTTAACACAGGAGCCCCAGCAAAAGCACCTATTTCCCAAAACACATACATAGTCAAGATATGATAGCCATAATCCTCCTATAATCAAGGTGCATATTTTACCACTAACCATGACTATGGTTTAGTTTCACCTAAGTATTTTATTCTTGTTCAATCTGTTCTTGGAAACTATGTTTTAAACTAAATCTTAGTCTTTTACCATCTAGTTTCTTCCTGCCTTATTGATTTATTCAGCTTCTTTATATCCTGTCAACCTCAGATATATTCATTTTATTATTTTGTATCTTATTTCAACTTTATGGGAAGGAATTGGAGAAGAGTTATTATAAACTCTTGATTTGACATTTTTAAAAATTCCTTTATGTGAAAGGGAGCTGAAGGTAGATAGCTAAATGTTTGAGTGTTCCTCTTCTATGATGTTTTATGCCAAACGCTTGATAAGTTTCTAGCCTAATATTAGTATTATTGTTAGAAGGATGCAGTCCCAACAAGCTACTTTTTTCTCTCCAACCAAATATGCAGTCCTGCTCAGAGTTGAGCCTTTTGTTGTTGGCATGTTTGCCTCATCTTAGTGGATGAAACCAATCTTCATGTCGTTGAATTTGCTTAGTTTTTGGAAGTTGTAAATGTATACCCTATTTTATCTATTTTTTTTATTACACTAATAAATAGTGTATTTATTCATAAGGAATTTCTCTAACATGAGATTTATACAAGTGTTTTAAAGTGATCTTCTTATAGAATCTTGAACACCTACAATTTTTTTATTTATAATGTATGCTTGAATAGACATATTCAACATGTGTTATTTAGTATGCCTAGATGTGGTTAGAGAGTTTAAAATACAGCACTAATGTTTTTTTTGCATCAGACAGAATTAGATTACCTGAAATCCTTCCTAAAATTGGTATTCAAAATTAATATTGAATTAATCCTTCAACTGCAGCGGTTGTAACGTATATTTTGGTTTATTCTTGATTATTTGTTCAAAATGCACTTTGTTGTTCATGGAACTATCATTTTGTCTATAATTTTTGTTCTTCCCCCTAAGGTTTGGTAAGGTTTCCTGGTGGTTTTATCACTATGGAAAGGCAATTGCTATAATAGGGTCTAGAAGATGTGTTACATAAAAAGAAATGTGTTAGCATGTTTGGTGCAAAATTTATACCATCTCATTTCATCACAGTTATTTGGAGAAACTGCTAGGCTCCATAAAGCTAGGATATGTGCAGCACACTCCTAAAGAAGGGACTTGTTTGTTGTGGTATATATTTCCATTGCTTTCTCCCATTTCCTGCTCATAGATATTTCTCCCAAGTTCGACACAATAGAATATGTAACCCTCGTTCACTCTACGAAATGTTGTATGTGTTGATGTTATAGAAATACCCAGGGAATGGCCATGTGCACATTAAAATATTAGACCCTGGTTGCAAAATATAGTAATAGATATGGTTGAATTAAAATATAAATAACCCTTTTGACACAATGTTGATCCCTCTCCAAATGAGGTCACTAGCTCAAAACCCACTAACTAGCTATCATACCGAATTTAAACTCAAAATGACCCTCAACAACAATAAGGGCCCTAGATTCACATGGTGAGTGTGGATTATCAATATAAATCATCATGTTTATATTGCACATACCATGTTTGAGGCCACCATTGCTTTGAAATTATTATGGATTTAGTAATAGGGGCAATAATATGGGAAAATCTAAAACACTTACTTCCTAAAGCACCTTGTTTTTGTGGGACTTGTCCGCGCTCTTGATGGAAAAATACTCAATTATTTTCTTATTTATCCTTTTGTAAACAGTCTAAAACAAATGCATTGTCAAAAATTAATACCCTAAAATACAGAGGTTAGTTGTGATATCGTAAAGAAATAAACTTGAAAAAGATGAAAAAATTAAAAAACAAATGGATGGAAATGGAATGAAATACAAACCAAGTGCTTGTCCCATATGATGGACTCAGCCAGTAAAGTATAACTATCTAAGACAAAAAAAAGGACTTACATCTGAGAAGCACAGGCCCCCTTGTTCAGTTTGTTGAGGGATATGAACTCTTTTTTTTTGGGTCTGAAGAACAAGCGGGTATGTTTGAACGGTGTCTTTTCTCATTGTCTACTGTCAACTTGGAATGGGTGTAGGGAGGATTTAGGGTAATGGCTACACCCAACACACTGGGATTACATCACACACCTCCTTGATTTTCTCTACTCAACCTATGTGAATGCGACTACCTGACCTGCGTGAATGGCACAACCTCCTGGCCCCTTGCGAGCATTTGCATTTACCCTTTCCTGCGTGCTGGAAAACTTTTTTTATTTATGCTCGGATGGACCTATGCCAACTACCTAATTTCTTAACAAGTCTTTATAGAATGGATCCATGGTAGAGCAATTATATTGAATTTATAGCCTTACTCACCTATCCAGCAATTGAATTAAAAGCACTATGCACTTATCCGTCGATAGCGATAATGAAGTGGATAGAGATGTGTTGCTAGAACCCTCGTCATCTGGTTCCTGGATCCAACTATATTAGTGTAGGATCCATCGAGTCCACTTCTAGTAGGAAAAAGAAACCATTTTTTTCTTGGGCACCAAATGTGGTACTGATTCATATGAAATTATTGAAATTTTCTTCCCAATAAATTGTACAGTACTACCATACTACCAGTTAATGGTAGCTGTTGATCTAGGTTTGTTATAATTTTTGGCAGTTAAATTACTCATTTAAACACATGTTTTATTATCTTTTGCATATTTTATGTCACAGAGATGATTATTCAGCCTCAGGTATGAGTGTATTTAAGGGTTATATGAAATCTTTTTATTATTATCATTTTTATAGTTTTATTAATTAGAAATGACATTATTAAACTGCATTTGATGTATTAATTCATTTGTAAATTTGTTTGCAAACTTTATAATATTTTTGGGCCAAATTAATAAACAAAATGCATTCAGCTCGCCTCGCGCACAGCATGTCCAGCTCGACGTCCAACTTGTCATCCAGGTCACTGCGCGAAACTCACTGGTAGTTTGCCAAATGTTGAAACGCATTGCTGTAGACTGTAGTCCTGAAGCGTGCCAGCAATCAGCCTCTGTGTGAGAGCTCAATTAGCTAGAGATAGAGAGTCAAAGAGTTAGGAAGAATTCATCAGTTTGTTATTAAGCACACTGTATTTTTGTTCCACCATTTGAATAAAGAGCTATATGTGTTTCTGTTGAATATTGTGTTTGAGTAGAAGTTAGCTAGGCACCACCCCTGATTGCTGAGAGGGCCCCTCGTCAACCAAAGTTTTCTTTTCTTGTTTGTTTCTTTCATTTTTTTTGTTGTATCTAGTTTAATTTACAGTTTATTTTATTATTTTTGTAATGCAATTTTATTTTTGAATTAGATAATTAGACTGTGCGCATAGTTTGCTTTCAATTTTGTTTTCAGTTATTTCATTTCCAGTTATTGTTCATTTTATTTGCAAGTTAGATAATATAGATTTATTTTATCAAATTAAATAGATTCAGTTCTGTCTATTTCTTTTCTATTATACACTATGAGTTTATGCAATTTAATTTCAGTTTATTAATATGCAATGATTTATTTCCATGAATTTGTTTAAGGTTATGTAATTGTTAAATTTGCTTAATAAGTAGGTTCACTTATTGTTTTTATCTATTCGATTTATATCTGCATGACTTCAGCTGAAGATTAGCTCATTTAGGTTAGTTTTTACCATTTTAACTGTGCAAACTGTCATTCAGACAGGCTGTTCAGTCTGTCATTCAACCACCCCTTTCAGACCCACAATTTAGTCTGTCATCCACCCCTTAGTTTTGTTTTTAGTGTATTTTTATGTATTTTGAGATTGTTTCCAGTTTTGTTTCTTTAATGCCCAAATTATGCTTTGTCTGTAATAGTTAAATTATTGTTTTATTCAACATTAAAGTTAGAATTTAATTGTTTTTGTTTATTTATAAAGTTTTATCATTTTCCTTACTTCTTTTCGCCTTGAAGATGTGTTAGGTTGTTTATGTCTTTGTTTCTTGAATATTATTTCTGATTTTGTTTTATTGTTGTATTATTTTGTGTTTATGTCTTTTGGATTGATTTATCCATTTGCATGTGAGATTTAGTGTTATATGTGTCACTCCTTAGTATGTTTTTAGGTTGTATCTTTTATGTTGTGTTATTGTTGAAATAACTTGTAGGACGGAACCTAAAGATATTTCTTTTATTAAGTTTTCTACTTGCTTCTTTTATTTAGTTTTATTTTATTAAGTTTTCTACTTTCTTCTTTTATTTTTATTTATTAAGTTTTCTACTTGCTTATAAGTTAAGTCTTCCTTTCACCCTAGTTTCCCATTTGAATAGCTAGTCGCAGATTGTATCTTTTTCAGTTTAAAGTTATAAAATAAATTATCAATTGTTTAGTTTATTATTATGTCTTAGTTTAATTACCTTAATAATTGCATTCTTAGGAGTTTGACTCGGTTTTTCATTTTGAAAGATCTTTCGATATTTTGTTTGTTAAAATATTTACATGACTCCCTCTACCTTCGCATATATTTTGTGTCAACTCTAAGCCTACCAACCCTGGTCGATAATTAAAGAATAGGTGGATTAATTTGGACATTATAACACCCTACACTTTTGGCGCTGTTGCCGGGGAGTTGTTCTGTAAGGTAGAGTAGAATTATTTATGAAGTTTCATAATAGGTTGGTAGCAGGTATATGGTAATATGAGAGGTAAGAACCTATGCATCCGTTATAACAAGCACCCCCAAATCTAGCAATAGTAGTAGCATAGGTTTTCTTTAGTTTAAAGTTTTTTCATGACCAGACTTAGAGATCCTCAGGGTGGATTTGTTAAGACGGGAAAAATTATTGAGAGTCCCTACTAACTACTGTAGGGGACGTAATTCCCCAACTACTAACTCACCATAAAGGTATCAAAAGATGCCTATAGGAAGTAGTTCTACCCTGAAACCTAAGGACACTCTCTCAGGAGATATTACTGGGGAATCCATAGAAGGAGAAGGAACCTTGGCAGGGGTTCGTAAGGACCTCATTCCTGAGGAGATTCAAGAGGATCAGCCATTATAAATCTCCAGCCCTCCACTAGTTTCGAATCTAGTTAATACAACTTTTTCACTAGTAGGAGATATGAATTTCGTTGACTTTGTTGAGCTTTCCCAAGTAAAATCTCTCTTTGGAACCTTAATAGATCCAGTCATTTCGCAAATTGAAACTTATACAGTAGAACCTACTATCCCTCTAGGATTCAATAAAAACACGGTTGATCAGAGGAAGATATCTCCTAAAAAACAACGTTGGGACGCCCCATTATCACCTTGAAAGGAGCCTCCTAGGTTTATTTACGTTAAGAATCCAGCTTATATGGAGAGATAGGGAGAAAATGAAGCTCATCATGAAGTTAGAAATGAATAAGGAGAAGGGGAAAATCGAACTGAGGCTACCTTTGGCTTCCCTATTTTAGATACAATGCAGGATGTAACTATGAAAAACATCCCTCCTTCCTCCTTACCTACTTTCTTATGGAAAAATTAATGAGGACCCGAACACATTCCTATTCGAGTTCAATATCCTTTGTAGGAGCTATAATTATCTACAAGATGCTCACAAACTAAAACTCTTTCCCGCTACACTAAAAGATTCCACCTTGAGATGGTTCAGGGGATTAGGAGAATTCACTATCAGGACTTGGGATGATATGAAAAATTCATTCTTACGAAAATATCAAGAGTGTTACAAAACCAAGGACTCTCGACATGATATATTCAAGATACAACAACTTGAAGACGATATTCTGGATGATTATCTCGAAAGGTTCATTTATACATTACATAAATCTAAATATAATGACCTCCGAGAAGATGCAGTACGTACAATTTTTCTTAAGGGGATCTCTGAGGACTTGTTAGAAATTCTTAATCTCATGGCAGCTGGCGATATTCCTCATAAAAAAATTTGCACAAATCCATTAGATATGTAAAAACTATTCTAAGAGTAGGGGGGAAGTTGCAAAAAAAATTCGAGAGCCTTTTAGTAGAAATGTATGAGGAAATGTTCCTATTTCAAGTGGAGTTACAAGAGTAGATTTAGGGAACCTGTTGGAGAATTTCAAAACTGATATCTTAGGATCAATGGGTTCTCAACTAAATGCTTTACAATCCAAGAAGAGGCAGGATGAAGAACGAGAAGCAATGAGTATCTTCTGTCCAAGATGTAGAACTAAACATCCCCAAAGGGAATGTCCATTAAACAACATCTTCGTTTGTCACATCTATATAGAAGAGAATCCAATAAATAACTGCCCATCCTTACCTGGGTTGCAAGCCATCTATAAGAGTGGGGATGTAGCTGAAACATATAGGATGCCTCCTTGGAAACCTAGAGACCAACCAACATATCCGAACTTTCCACCACAACCTCCACTCTATTATCCTCCATATCAACCACCTCAACAATGGAACAATTCAAGTTGGCAGAATTGGCCACCTCAGTTCCCTCCTCCTCAATTTCCACAATAGCAATATTGGTCACCAAGATGGAGAGGAAAACCATATCCTCATCCATAATATGTCCCTACACCTAATAAGCCTTATCCTCAGAATCAAACATATTTCTAGCAAATTTCTCCTTGATTTGTACCTCCAGTTCCTTTTATCACACAACAACCTCATCACTTTCAGAATGAAAGTCCTCCTCAACTGACATTATTACCTGCACAATCAATAGCTAACCCTAATAATAAACCAACTCAATCTTCGAATAGCATTGAGTTGCAAAATCTTCCATCATAGCTTATTTCGATTGTACCTGTACATGAAATTCAATTACGATTAGGAAGAGTTGTGAATAATAAACCCAAGTCATCAGTCATCATTCAGGAGCCAAATGAAGAAGAAGAAGATTCAAGTGAACTCGTGAATGATGTTATTTTGGAGGAGGTGAACCTTCCAAAGGTTCCAGTACACACCCATCCTCTGCAAGAAACTATTCAGGAGCAATGAATTCCTCCATTTCCAAAAATACTAGTAATATAAAAAACTTTAGTTCATCCAAAGTATAACATTTTCAATAAATTAAAGAATATATGTATTAAAATCCCTCTATTACAAGATATTAAAGATATACCAATCTATAGTAAGGTAATAAATGAGCTATGTATTAAACGCCCAGGAAAGAAGCAAAAGGACCCTCTCACAATCCATGTTATAGGAGAGATGTCTGAATGTATGGCAGGTCAGTCTCGGATTGCAAAATATACAAATCCAGGAGCCCCAGTAGTGACTATAATTATAAACAACACTGCCATAGAAAATACATTAATTGATTTAGGATCCTCTATTAACACGATGACCACCGCAGTTTTAGAAGTTTTACACTTAGGACAATTTCTCCAACCTACTCCTTCCATCCAAGAACTAGCAGATCGTACTACGGTAAAACCTGCTAGAGTCTTGGATGATATTGTTGTATCAGTAGCCTCGTGGGAATACCCTGTCCACTTTATGATCATAGAATCAAAGGATCCTTCTAAAGGACATCATATTATTTTGGGAAGAACATGGTTATCTACCGCAAATGCTTTTATAGGATGTAGGGATGGAGAGATGATTATTTCCAATGGGTTGTCTACACAAAGACTTATTTTATACCCCCCAGCACAACCAATAACTAAAATTACATGGTGGTTAAATTGTTCTTTTGGGGATGAATACTTTGATGATCTCTCCCTTCCTATTGATTTCTCTTGGGCACTTCAAGAGAAAACCACTGAGAATGTATTAAACCAGTTTGTTTCTTCGACAACCTATACATATTTCCCTCAATCCCTTGCTCAAATCGATCAGATTTTTGGAGACGAGTTTCAAGAGAATATGGCTCTCTCAATGTTTATAGAAACACCTTGTGTCTTCACGATTAAAGAGCATACAAGACCCTATACCATACCTTATGAAGGTGGCCCTGAAATGTTTTTACATATAAATGTAGGATTAAGTGAAAACCAACAATCACAACTGCTTAAAGTTCTTGAGAAACAAGCTAGAACATTTGCGTGGGAGTACACCGATATGAAGGGTATACACCTTGATACATGTATTCACCATATTTATATGGATCAAAGCATGTCAACTATAAGGCAGCCACAGAGGAGGATGAATCCTGCTCTAAAGGATATAGTAAAAGAAGAATTACAAAAACAAAAACTCCTCACTGATGGTTTCATCTATCCTATCTCTGATAGTAAATGGGTATCTCCTTTAGTAGTAGTCCCAAAGAAATTCACATAGAAATGGCACATTTGTGTTTATTTTAGGGAGCTAAACAAAGATACACTTAAAGACTACTTTCCTTTACCTTTTATTGATCAAGTATTAGATACTCTGTCAGCTAAACAGTTTTTTCCTTTCTTGACGGGTATAGTGGTTACAACCAAATTTTAATAGCACCTGAAGATTAAGACAATACCACTTTTACATGCCCTTGGGGAACATATGCTTATCGAGTTTTTCCATTTGGATTATGTAATGCACCTGCCACTTTCTAGCGAGCAGTCTTAGGAATCTTTTTCGATCTTATACACGACTGTGTGGAGGTATACATGGATGAATTTATGGCCTATGGTAATACTTTTCAAGAAGCCCTTGACAACGTATAGAATGTCTTGATCTGATGTTAAGAAACGAATTTATCCCCTAGTCACAAGAAATGTAAAATATTACTGACAGAAGGTATAGTTTTGGGATACCATGTTTCCTTCCAAAGAATTAAGGTAGACCCTAATAGGGATGATTTTAGGGGCAAATTATAGCCCAATGGCGAATTCTAAGGGTTACCCAAAAAAAATTGGGCAAATTTTTATATTAAAATGTTATTATTTTATTTAATAAATTTGCCCATTATTTATTTTGTATATATCTTCCCCAAGGTAAATCGCATTCATCCCGATTTAGGGAAAATATGGAAAAGGAGTATTAGCCCACGAAATTATTTATTTTTGCCCACATTCACCTAAAGTTTTCCGACTGGGAGGAGATATTTGCCCAAATTCTCCCAATGTTTTTCAATTGGGAGGAGACATGAAGATTGTTTGCGAGATTTATGGATAATACCTTGAAAAATTGGTATTTCGCCCAAGATTTATGGATAATATGATTAAAAATTTGGTATTTCTCCAGGATTTATGAATATTTCGGTAAACTAGTCTTACTTTGACCTCGATTGGGGTAAATTAGACATAGTTCATCCTCAATTTGGATTTGTGGACAATTATTTGAGTAAAATGTGGAGATTTAATCAACTAGGGATGTTTTTTCACTGGATTTGGTCCATATTTGAGCAAAAAATGGATAAATTTAGTCAAGTGAGCAAGTTTTTTACCTATATAATGGTGCAAAAGTCAGGACTCAGGCTCAACATCAAGCTTGATTTCTATTGCAAATCAGTCTTTACAGTGGCTGAGTTGATTCATGGAAAGCAATTTCAGAAAGTTTCTTCTATCTACAGGATTTTTACAGGTTAGTTTCTTGAATCTTCTTCTATCTGTAGGCTTTTTACAGGTTAGTTGTTGTGAGAACTCAACCTTGTTGCTAGACCACAACTTGATGGGATTTTCCTCATTGGATATTATTCTTTGGCACTCTGTTGGTTTTAACTTTTATTCTATGTGTAAGTTATAGTATTCAATAGCCATGGAGCTCATTAGAAATTATTTGCCAGGGTACATGGTACTAATTATAAGAGTAGCATAGATTTCTTCGCTTTTCCTTCTATTTTTATTTTCAAGAATATTCACTTTTCAATCCCACGATTTATTCAAAGGACCAACGACACCTCCCATTACAACTGAAAAACCATATGATTTTTTTCCACCTCGGGGTTTTGTACCCACCAGCTATATATATCACACATTGCATCTCCTAGACTTAGATAAACAAAGGTATAGATTGATTGAAGTTGTCCCTAGTTCTATTTTGAGAAGGAACAAAGAGAAGCAGAAGAAAGTAAGATTAGTCTTTGACTCATGGAAATCCAGTCTTGTTTCCTCGGTCTTTGATCTGCTTA
The DNA here is from genome assembly GCA_001517045.1 of Pseudotsuga menziesii. Taxonomy (NCBI): domain Eukaryota; kingdom Viridiplantae; phylum Streptophyta; class Pinopsida; order Pinales; family Pinaceae; genus Pseudotsuga; species Pseudotsuga menziesii. The sequence continues at coordinate 219,053 of LPNX010980993.1, read as the reverse complement.
CATTACAATTGACCAAGTGGACCCACTTCAGTTGATTTGATTGATTCAGTTCCAAGCTTCCTAAATGGGATGGAGTAGCTCACTCATAAATAGTAGTTTTCTCATTAAGATATGAAACAATGTCACCCTAGGGGGCAGATATCAATGGTAAGGAGTCCCATAGGAAGAGGTCATAAATGTATAGAGCTTCAATTCTATTTTGGATTCATGTTTACCATGCCCAGCTAATTTTCTGCATTTGTTATATGTTTTTTTTATAAGTCTAGCTAGTATGGGATATATGGTGCTATAAGAAAAAATAATTTCTATTATATATTCTTATTAATATATGCTTATTAATTCTGAGTTCTCCCTACTTTTCCACTACGTGAAAATGATGGACAAGCTAACAGCGGAACAGATCTCTGAGTGCAAGGAGGCTTTCAGTTTATTTGACAAGGATGGACATGGTTATTACTCACAAATCCCCTTCAATTATTTGTCTTTCTCTACATGTTTTTGATCTCTTCTTCTTTTGTAAGAATAGGAAGAGATGCAATGTATTTAGCTTATCTAGGTTGTGAAATTTTGAGTTTATTTACATAGATCTATTGGCCAAATTTCTTTATGTGATGACTTGTGTACTTAGATCAGTTGAAAGCAATGGCGTTTTGTATTACCCATTTTATTAGATTCTAGGATTATCCATTTATGTTGGGTAGTTATGGTAGAGGGATGTAAGTAATGATCACATGGTTGGTACTCTGTAGTCAAATCATTTCCCTGTAACATTATCAGTGTTCTATGGTGAATAAGGGACAAGGTATTAGATATGGTTCATTTAGTTGGTTCTCTTATTGCTTGATTTGAGATTTCATAAATCACCACTCATCAAATTCTGAACATTTTTACTTGTATAGTTAACTGAAGTTTTTAACCCTCTTTCTAATTGGAGTGGGTAGGAGACTTTTATGAGAGATTTGTTGCAATTAGACATCTTGGTTAATAATTTCATCAAAGTCACCCAAAAATTTCACTTAGTCTCATTCACAGAATAAATATTGCATTAGCACTGAAAGCATCTTAGTTTAACACTTTTTGCAAGAATGAGCCTCATCCTCAACCCCTCCTTCAGAACTTCAGTAGCATTCTCTAGGCTCTCAAGGAAACATTTCAAGAATCAAGATAGCTATTGTAAACATGATATTGATATTGTAAACCAATATCAATAAGTAATATGGAAACCGAAATATTATTTAACACAACAATTTGTTATCATGTGTTATCCAAGTTTTAACCCCTGAATTATAAAATGTTAACTCATGGATTATTTAAATGATGTAGTTTATGTGACAGAAGTTAAGCCATGTGTCATTTGGTTCTGGCTCAAGTGGTAGAGAAGCTGTCCTCCCCACCCAAGTTGAAATCCCACTTGTGACATGATCACACTTTACGAGCTGATTGTTGAGTGGGACTATTTGTGAGCTAATTGTTGATTTGGGGCTGGCAAGATTTCAACAATTTCATTCTCACTTATGAGCTAGAGGGTGGGAGCATGGCAACTTGGAAAAAAATACAGAAGTCATGTGGCCTGAGTTAAATGACTCCATGGGTGGTATGACTTGATAATTGTTCTTTGAAGGTACGATCTTTCATGCCCACGCTTCTTCACAAACATTTCCCATCAATCAATGACTCATTGATCTTTTACATGTTTCCCCATGCTTCCTGGGATGGGCACACATGTCTTATGCAAACTCTTGTCAAAAAATCATTATTCACCATTGCCATGGATAATACGTACTCCATTCGAATTGGGAACATTATCCTCCTTGTTCTTGAAGAAACCTTGTGTGGAGCCATGGTTGTTTATGCCTTGAAATGTGAAGACCGTTCCGAGAAAATTATGACTTGCAAGAGCCTGTGAGGGCTAGGAACTTGCTGTGTGAATTCAAAGAGGAAAAGGGATGGTAAAGAATGTCCACGATAGCTTAAGAAAACACCACAAACTTGCAACCACATTAGTGTTGATTATGGACTATTTTGGTGAAGTGTTTCTCATATGGGTCATTCACAGTAGGAAACCACTAGTCTTTAACTCTTTTTGCTTACACTAGAAGGGAAGAAGATCCATGAGGGGCTGTGGAGCAGAGAAAGGGATGATTTTCCTTTTGCTGTGAAGGAGAAGAAAGTTCCATCATGGACTGATGGTTGGATGAGGGACTGGAGTGCTCAATAGTGAGGATATTGATTATGTCATGGGAGTAGTGGGTTGGGCTGAGTGAGATTATTGCTTGTTAGCAACCAGTTTTGTGGACTTCACTTGAAAACAAATAAGTATTCCATAATCAGCTTTGTGTGGAATGCTTGTGTTTACATATGTTCTAATAATGGATAATGAATGAATTCCAAAAATATGCATGTTATATCTGCTGCTAATTGTTGTGCATATGGATTTCTTCAGAAAGGAAGAATTTTCATATCAAGTGCCCCAATGGTTAAAGAAAGGCATCTCGGTACATGACATTTCATTTGAAACATACAATTTGAAAACACTGAATGAGTAATTCATCTAGGAGAAAAAATTTCATGATAGGATGGAATTGATAACTGTATCAAATGTTTTGGACATATTAATTATCAACTGCCATTGAACACAGAAGGAGACGGGATTATTCCTTCTCATTAAAATACAACAACAAGAGATGCAAGAAATACTTTGACAAAAGGCAGCCATTAAAATCAGTATCTATGCCAAATAACCTCTGGCTTTGATCCATGTCGAATTTCATAATTATTAGGAATTTCCTTCAGCAAGATAGACAACGCTGGTAAATTTGCTAGAGGAACAGTGAGCTAAAAATTGGGCACGACCGAATGAGTATAACTTCTTTTGCAATAGATCTCACAACAGAAATAGATTAGATATTCAAAACAACATATAGAATCCCTCTTGATGACAAATGGACAAACATTAGAGTTTCTAGGAACACCGTAGTGCCCTGAGATTCATTTTTGCTTACCCTTTCTCTGGTCTATAACCTTGAAACTCATGGAAAAGGTAATAGACGCATACTTGTATTCCAGCACTTTTGATAATCATGAATCATGATGCATTTGTTGCAAGTTGCAAATAACAGTTGTAAACAATGCTATATAACATTCCCTGTAATGGATTGTATTCCATTTGTATGCAACTACACTACTTATAAGAAATAAGCATTATTTGGCATAGGGCAGGAATTAGAAAGTCAGATAATGTATACATGTAATGTATACATTCCATGTAATGTATCTACATAATAGCAAAATTCCCAATGGACTCAATGTACATGATCAATTAATTTGTCCTACCTTCCACATAATGCACCTACATCATAACAAAAGGCCCAACGGACTATACCATATTACAAAAGGACCCCAATTGTCAAATTGAGAGGGTGCCTACAAAATATTGAAACTTTAAGTTCTAACCAAGTTGTCTTGCATTGTAGGACTAATGGTAAGAAGATAAAAGATAAGTAAAATGCCAATAAAATCATTTACTGGTAATAAAATCAGTTCACACCTAAGTTTAACACAATTGAAAGTCTGAAACATAACACAAAGCATAAAGAGAGAGTACAGCTATCGGTGTGCAATGTGTACATACTCAATTAACTACTGGTGTCTGATGCTCAAGTCATGCACTGCATGTATAGTGGATGGTCAGGCATATTTAGGGAAAGTTGTATCACCAAATCCCAAGCTTCCCAATATATAACCTTATCAAAGGTTAGTGTCGTCAAACATGCCTTCATCGCAACTTTTTTTCCATGCTTTTTGCAAGATGGACTTAAAAGACAATATTTAACTTGGGGACTCATGCATCATAAGGATTCTCTCTAGGGACATCTCTGGCTAGGACACATAGAGCCAATTGGTGACATGCGTTTGGTCGAGTTCATTTTTAAAATTAATGGCATGCATTCAGTCCTAAATATTGCTACTATTGCTAATGGAAGTTGCTTGTCAATGAAACAAATAAGAGTATCACAGAAAATGGTTTTACTTGAAACACTTTGTTCATGTGGGTTTTTGGGTCCTGAAATATCATTTTGGTGTGTAGTGATTTTGACCTTGATATTGGATGCTCAAGGCTCCAAATCAACTCCATTCTTCTTAGTCACCTGCATCGTCGACATGCCTTGAGAGGTGTGCACTAGGTAGTTACAATGATCTGGACACATGCACAACAGTGCCTCAACTGGAGATGATTTGTGCCATAACTAATAAGTTGCGTACACTTTACTAAATTTATCTAGGCTGCATGCACCTTACTTAACTGATGCATGAAAAACATAAATTAGAAACATAATGCATGCAAACTTGATGAAACTGAAATATGGGGACTCAAGAAGAGAAGAATGCTTCACGGTGAACTATTGGCCTGGACCCTAATTCCTAGTGTGCCTGGCCTTGCTGTGAGCACTCAACCTTGTTGCTAGACCACAGCTTGATGAGATTTTCCTCATTGGATATTATTCTTTGGCACTATGTTGGTTTTATTCTGGGTGTAAGTCATAGTATTCGACAGTCATGGATCTCATTAGCAATTATTTTCCAAGCTCTATAAATGGAAAACACAGTAATGAAGCTTCTATGGGCATGTATTTTCAAATTTAAGTTTTAACTAAGAAAATCGCTTTGAGGATTTTGCATGAGGAACATGTTTTTTCTCCTCCAGTGTTAAGAAACCCTAAACTACTGAAAATCATTTAAGAAACCATGTTATGAAAGTTCTAATCAATATATCAACATAGTTTTTTTACAGGAAAACATTAATGGGCCATTGGTAGCAAGTTCCTTACATCTGAGCAACTATCTAAAAAATTAATTCATTGTTTCCTATGTGCCTCTTATTTGTTATTATTTCAAACATTTGGAAATCAAAACTCAACAAATTTGAAAACAATCATATGAATTAACAAAATAAACCCACCTTGAAAGTTCTCCCAAAATATTCTGTTTTTTAAGTTAAAAATTAAAAGATACACCTAAACAACTAAAGTTTACAAAGTATTCTCTTACTTATTGTAGCCAAATATTTTTACTGATAGTCAAATCTTACAGTTAGAGATGGAGGGAGTGAAGAATTGGTCTCAATTACAATGTCCTCAGCTCAACATTTGTTTTTTCAATTATGGTTTAAGGGCACTGATAAGTGCACATTTAGGGCATTAGACTGTCCATCCAAAGGCAAGGAAGTAGATATCATTTCTCAATGGAATCATGTAGAGAGGATTCCCCACCCAAAATCAACTTCCATCACTTCAAATCTCAACTATTGTGATGTCATAAACTCGTAACAAGATCAGGGCAGATGCTTTTATCGGCCAAATACCAATCACAGAATGTTTGTATTCATTCATATGCATGGTCTTGGCCACCAACTTCACTACCTAAAATGAAAATCTCTTTAATACTTTCTTTCCAGTAGTTTCATCCTATGCCAGCATAGACCTATTTCCATAGAAACCTTGAGGAAGTTAATGTTGAAGACTCTTGCATATGCTAACACTAAATAAAGTTTGATGAGCTCAATCATATGGATTTATTGCCAATGGCATCTGGCTTTGACCACTCCTTCAAATCACAGAAATCTTCAACCTATGTAAACTTGGGATGCAAGTATTGGACTTGTGTTGGGCACCCGGCCCACAACAAATGCATCTCCCATAAGTCCTAATTGAAAGCTTCTTTCCCCTCTTGTGATATTTGCCAATCATATAGTAACTAACTGTGGACTTCCCAAGGTCGATGCCTATCAGTAAATATTATCCCCAGTTAAATCAAATCAATTAAAGAATATTTTTTCTAAGAAGAAACTATACCGATGGGTTTAGAGCACGGGGGCTTCACTTGTTGACCAATATCCTATCACGTTAGTTCATATTGTGGGTTTTAAAATGATCAAAAATCGAACCAATATATTGCAGGTATTGGGGGGATGATGGGTTTAAGGTGGGGGTGGGTAGGGTGGTTTATAAGGATTGAGGTATAAAAAGGGTTGGGGAGGAGGTTTTAAGTATTGGGAGGGGGTTTCAACAAAAAGAGTTTGGGTCAATATCTCTTGAAATTAAGGGTATTCTTTAATATCCCACGATCACACGTGCTATGTGAGAGGTTCACTAAGTGAAGTCCCTGTGGTTTAGAGCAATACATGTTAGAATACTCTGAAAATAAATGAAGAATTAAAGTACTGACTAAAATGATGCTTCCAATCAAGCATGATGAAACATATATTTTTATAAGTAAATACTAAAAAATCATTGGAAAAAGAGTGCAAAACATAGAACGTTTAGCTTACTCCTAAGTAAAATACTAAGAATAAGAAAAGGATTTGGTTTGGGATTTCAGAATATTTTTGGATCCTACACTCCTGATCACATGCAGGAAGCTGAGAAGCTTGCCCTCTTAGGACATATTTATATGTATTAGCTATGGATGGTCTTGGTTATTTGTTGGAAGCAGCAAGAATACAGGGGAAAATCTGGGGGATTTAGGTTTGTGGAGACAAGGAGGTACTTGACAATCATTTTGTTGCTGACTAAATGCTATCAATTCACCTAGAACCTAATTTGGTGATTGAAAACATGAGATAACTAGATACCTTGTGTTTCATTGAGTGTGGTTCTTAGAGATCAGAAATTAGAATTTTGGCTCATAGGAGCTGAGATTCCATCAAATATTGCTCCACACTAGAGGAGAACACCCTATGAAAATAGGGGGGTAACAGGAGGAAACCCTAGGCAAAATTTCCTAGCCTGTCACCCTAGGGTTGCCTATTGTTTGGTACTAGGTTTGAACTTTGCAACTAGGATCCAAGGTGCATAAGAATCAATTTCCCTTGGCTGACCTCCTAGTTAATTGCATCAACAAATCATAGGATCTTGTTTACATGTTCTTTGTATGAATTCCTTGACTGTATTTCATCATCCACCAATTCAGGTACTCCTTGCATCATGAATTGATGTTGACAATCAATAAATCCCGTGGTTAGTTTTTTATGGCAAGTAACTGCCAACTGGAATCATTTTGCTGTTACAGCAAGAAACACTTATGGCATAAATTAAAATGGCATTGGTTAATAATTTGAACATGACAAGAATTTTGCAACACACTTGTATAATTATTAGGAGATTGAGGATGTGATTAGATGGAGAACTACAGAAGGAGCTTTGTGGTCATGTCTAGCATGTGTATCACTCATGTGAGGATGCGTTGTGATTCAGCAATTTGGATAGTTTCTCATTTCATGATTTATAAGCCAGAGTAACTAGTAGTCAGACAGCCTATCTTCAAGGACCATCACACATTAATCGGCAGGAAATTGATATATGAGGAAACAAATATGGGAACGACTGGAAAGTGTGTTTTATTCTTTTCTAAATCATTATTCTTGTGATGTTTTAAAAAAATCTTAGTTATTCCCTTTTAGACAAATTAATAGAAATTCGTAGATTACTTATTAAAACGTGTACTCATTTTTAATTTCATTTATCATTGTGGGGGGCCTCTTGTACGATAAAACTCAGAAATAGCCAAAATTAAAGTTTAGATTATTTTTACTGTTGTTTATGCTCAGAGACTAGAGTTGGGTTTTGAAGGTACTTCTACTTTCAATCTCAACCTAGAATTTTCTACAACCTTCTAGTCATTGCTTTTTAGTGGCTTCAATATGACTTTCAGCCATTATTTGTGCTCAAAACTGCCCAGATTTGAGTAATAGGGAATTTTCGATGGTAGAATTAAACTCAGAACCCAAGATGAAGAGTGTTTATCTCATGAATGATTCCCAAAATTGCTACAGGTCTCTTTTCAATGTTTTCATGCCTAGAAAGCGCCTAGAATTAGGGATTTAAGACTGCTTGTTGTTGTTATTCATACCCAGATCTTAAAGTAAATACGACAAGCTTGATCTCTACATTGTATGATAGGCTCAGAAAATTAAATAAGAAATAGAGTGATTTTCTATATGAAGTCTTTGAGTTGAATAATAGTGAAAATAGAATCTATTAGCTTGTTTTAATCTGATGGAAGAGTAAGTCATCTGTATAAACCTTTATCTTAAATGGAATTGAATTTGAGTTTAGCAATCGAAATCTAGATAATCAATGGGAATCTATAAACATGAGAATTGTGTGCACAGATGCTGAAGGGATTATATGCATAAAATCTATGTTATGTGTAGTGATTGATATTATGCTCGACATTGTTACTCTAATTTCTACACATTGTTAGCTTTGTATAACAAAGAAAATATGAAGGATAAGTGTTCTATCTAATGTGTTTTGCTGAAGATAGAGCATCTCAATTTCCTTTTCAAAAGGATAGGTTATGCTAAATACATAGATTCATTTAGTGGATCTTTCAAAATATAGGCATTTTGGATAAATATACAAAGGATCATTTGCAAGTTGTACAACTTGGGATTAGAATTCATTGATATATTATTCATTTCTTCGTTGATGTGATGTCAATGCTTGTTATTTCAAGTTGGTCAATAAGAAATTATAGAAATTGTGTTAAAAATGGGGCATTATATACCTATCCAGTACACACCATTGGAGACATTTGTCATCATATAAGGCAATGATCCTTTATGTTACATAGAACAAAGTCTACATATGTGTATGTCATGAATGTTGGGATTTTATGGCATGATGTATGTCATGCTTGTTTGAATTCTAAGGATTCTTTGCCAAAAGAATAATGTGGAGTATAATCTTTGATTCTATTAGTTTATTGGTTTGTCAAGATTCAGGTCCCCACATGTCCGCTGGACCATTAAGGGACGAGATAACAAGTGGATTCCCCACTTTCCCTTAATCTAGTTAGTGCAGTTGTGTTTCATTGACACCTTCCAGTTGTATTAGTGTTATACCTCCTTTGAGGAAAGAGTCAATGAAAGAGTCAATTAAAAGTCATTGAAAGAGTCAATTAAAAGTCATTGAAAGAGTCAATGTAAACACTCATTGTAAGTTGGGTCAATATAAATTGATAATGTGCCATTGTATTAATTTTATATCATTTTCTCATGCAGGCTTCACTTCTGGTTTCTATATCGATTTGGAATTTCAATTTTGGAATATTAAGTAAGATGTCAAAGATGGATTGTGGAAAGAAAAATAAAACATCAAAACAAAAGGATGTAATATCATATTTTCAAAAGCCTCAGTCCAATAATCCATATCCTATTCATGCTTCAAGCTCTCTTGAGCAAGTTATCGGTGAGAGAGATGTCAACACTTTTGAGAATGCATCTGCAACCTAGACAATGGATGGTAGAATACATTCCTCTAATGATCAAAGTGAGACAAATGCATTTCCATCTGAAATTGGTAGTTCAAATGCTGAAGATTTTTCATTGCAAGGTGACACAGTGCATTCACAGAAAAGGAAAAAGTGCCAATGGGATGTAGGGAGAAAATTCAAAGCTGATTGGGTCTCAAGATACCCATGTATTGAACCAATACCTCCATCAAATGAGAATGAGACCTCATGAGAAGTTAAATGCATTTCATGTAGTTGGAAACTTGGCAAGGTATTGAAATTACAGATGAAGTTAGACACAATCGAGAAGCATGTTGGGAAGGTGTATGATAAGAAAACTGCAAATGATGAGAATAAATCTACTGCTAGATGGAAATATGTTAGCGAATGTCAACATCTCCAATTTGAAGTGGAATATAATGAATTCTTACTAAATAAGAAAAAGATTGAGGAAAGTGGAGGAACCATCAAATCTCAATTTGGAAAGACGATGGAAACACATTTCTTATCAAAGACAATACAATTAAGCACTGTATTTCACCTCCTATCCAATGGTCGTCCTATGACAGATTATCCAAAAATGATGAAATATATATCTTTTATTCAAGTGCCAAATTTTCCATCTTCTCATTGGTCTTTATCGAGTGGTTGGGAATGGGGAAAATATCTAGCTCAAGTAGAAAAAGACGATATGAAAGAGAAGATTGCAAATGCTACATTTTTGTCACTATATTTGGATGAAGTTATGGCTATTGATAATACTTCATGGATTTGCATGAGCATTTATATGGTCAATGACCATATCAGGCATTACTATCTACTTGGAATTCATAAAATGACCAAAAGTTCTACAACAGAAAATATTTAGGAACTTGTTATTGATAGTTTGAAGGAAATTGGTGGTATGGATCATTCCATGATTGCAAAAAAGTTAGTATGTGTTGGAGCAGATGGAGCATCAGTAATGCAAGGACAAAGGAATGGCTTTTGTTCTAGAATGCAACTCCCGACTTCACCGTATATGCTCAGTATTCATTGTATGGCTCACAGGATGAATCTTGCATTTAAAATAGTGAGAAACTTTTCATTGGTTTCAAAGGTAGAATATCTTGTACGTGAGGTTTAGGGATGATTTTAAGAACCCCCCCCCCCTAGAATTATATGTATAAAAATTGGGTGAATATTTCCGATATATAGGAAAAGTTGAAGGTGATTTTATCAATAATATAATATGTATGTATAAAAAATTTGGTGAATTTTTTATTTTATTATATAATGTTGTAAAATTTTGGTGAATCTTTCATTTTATTATATAATATTGTAAAATCTTGGCGAATCTTTCATTTATTATATAATGTTGTAGAAACTTGGTGAATATTTAACTTCATTATAAAAAATTGTAAAAACTGGTGAATCTTTCACTGATTTATATAATATTGTCAAAATAAAAGAATAACAACATTAGTCAAATACCATGAATCACATCATCAACAATAGAACATGTACACTCACAATTCACAACAGGAAGGTTCCCGTGAAACACAACTGCACTGACTAGATTCAGGGCAAGTGGGGACTCCACTTGTTATCTCATCCCTTAATGGTCCAACAGACATGTGGGGACCTGAATCTTGACAAACTGATAAACTCATAGAATCATACATTATGCTCGATCTTGGCCTCCACTAGCCAATGATGGTCATGGAGGCTAATACAATTATGCATTCTAATTATGCCAATTGATTATTGCATTAGATGAATGTTGGTCTTGTGCCAATAGGTATCCTACGATCAATGCATAGGAACCTAGTGCATAGACCATTTTTCTCTTTGCTTAGATATGTAGAGCTCGTTTATTTTTTTGAATAACGATAAGTATTTACAAAGAAAATATACAGTCAGCGTAAAATAATTGAAAAATTGAAGAAAATTAATTCATGCAACTAAAAATTAATAAAAGAATCTTTTCTCAAATCCTAAAACCAACCACAACTACATTTCGACCAAAAATCCGACGGCCGTATTGTCGGATTTTCGACACTTCCCTGTCGCATGTATGACACTATGATTTTTTTTAAGCGTCGGTGGATTGTCGTCGGTTATCTGACATCTTTCCAATCCGTCGGTTAAGCGACAGCTCAGTTTACCATCGGTTAAATGTAAATCGTTGGTTATCCAACATCTAATCCATATTAAACTTTAAACGTAAGTGTCGGTTAAGCGACGGTTAAGCGACGGTATAGCGACGGTTAAGCGACAGTTCACAAAAGAAACCCGTGTATTAACCGACTGATTATGAAAACTGAAACGTCGGTTAAGCAACGGTATTGAATTTTTTATTTTTTTTAAATCACCTACAGGCCGTCGCTTAACCGACGGCTATAAGTGTTTTTAAAAAAAAAATACAAATGCCAAATTACTGGAGACACACCTTGATGTTTGTATAGATTGTGAAATTACTACAATAAAGCGAATGTTGCTAACAAAGTGCCCAGAAACAAATATCAGTAAGCTATGCCTGAAGTAACAATCGTGAGATAAAATGACAAATGATTAATAGCTTTGACCAAATGTATGTGTGCAAGAAATATATATATGATTTGGATGACAAAGACTTGCTTCAAGTTTTGATATGCTCAATTAAGTCATGTATCAAATATATATCTCTTCCAAGAGTAATATGAGCACCTATATTAAGTGAATTCATTCTTCGAATCATCTCCTGTCTCCAATAGCTTAAACTTTATATAAAACCCAAGTATACCTAAGGTAGCCACAACTGAAATCAACAAGTAGATAGAACAGTTAATTTGAGCCAACTAGCAATTAAGTATTACCAAGTGTATTACATCCACAACACTCAGCAGAAATTAGATAACAAAATTGGACGAACCAATTGGCAGAAATTCATTAACTAATGCTGTATATTTCGAAAAGTTTTAAAACTCTATATGAAGAACCTTAAAAAGAACAAGGAGATAGTATAATCCACTGCATTTTTCTATGGATAGTGCCACTAAAGATTTTTACTATTAGATTTTCCTTTGGTTTTTTATGACTCCTGACACAATAACAAGCTGCAAAACCTTAGATATACAAGCGTCAAACTGTAAAAGCTAAACAATATTAACAGAACATTAATTTCCCAATCAAACCACAATAGTATTCATATTATGCCAAGGCAATTTACTATTAAAGAAAAGTTACCTTTATTATCATGTCAGGATACTTTTATGCAAGGTCTTCAATACTGGTGCCACCCTTTCTGCATGAAATGATAACCTGTATCAACAAAATTCAATCAGGGTTCTAAGAATTTGTAAACCAAATGGCACACATTCATCCAGTCTAAATTTCAATCAACCAGATAAGTCAAGGAATTTGGAGATTAAAGAAAAATTCAAAAGAGGAAGATTACTGTTACTTAAAGATATTCCCATGCTAAATAGTAAATTGTTCTTATCAGAGGAAGCTAAGTAAAAAGTGGTAGTACAGGGTGGCAGGTGCAGGGGGGTATTCACTGACCACGATGGACAAGAAGTAATCAGGTTTTCTTAGGGATTGGGAGTCACCACCAATAACTATGCGGGGAGGTGTATGCCTTGTTTTCTAGAAATAGAATATGTTAAAAACCTTGGTATATGACAAATAACAATCTTTGAAGACTCCTTGCATTTCATTAAACAGGAAAGAACCACCAATAACTATGTGGAGGTGTATGCCTTGTTTCTAGAAACAGAATATGTTAAAAACCTTTCTATATGACAAATAACAATCTTTGAAGACTCCTTGCATTTCATTAAACACACGAGAAGCCACACTGTAAGGTCCTGAACAAGATTTAAAAATTAAAATTGAATCACCTGGAATCTCCAAAGCATCAAAGCAATAAGCTACTTGCACATCAGAAGACATAACAGCCTTGCAGATCAGTTAGTGAACATCGCTGTCAAGTATGATCAAAGGAGTGGTTGTTCGAAATACAGATCCTCTGGAGCAAAGGTGGTTACCAAAAGTTCATTGAGGATTCTCTTTATGTGGATGGATAAATAGTTTAAGAATTTCAACAAAAAAATGTTTATGATGAATATTGGGGTCACTTGATACATGGCCACCAAACGAAGGATATACTCCATGCATCCACCATCAAGACTCATCGCATTAACCTCAAGCAAGCGAGACCTCCCTCCCCTATGTGCCTTCATCTCTACATTCCTTTACTCACACCTGTGGGTGTAGTGGAAATTATGGCTTCCCCTCTATTCTTCATTGCTCTGGTGGGATAAATCAAGGCATTGTGGGTCTGTCAAACCATGAGCTTGATGCAGGGGAGTAGGATCAGCAGGAATCCTGGGAAAGTATTCATGCTTGTAGGCACCATCCCGGAACTCTCTGCTACCCGGGTAAGGGTTTGACTGTTGAAATTGTTTCTGCGTCTACGTCTTGGTTGAATTTGGAACCTCTCCCATGTTTGGTTGTTTCGTAGAGCTTGGGGGCACATAGGCCCCCTCCCTAACTGCTCGTACCATTTCCCTTGCAAGTTGGATTTACACATCTTTTAAAGGAATTAAGGCCGACATGGCCAAAACATCAATGATCACTCTTATAGACTGTCCATATACTGGATCATATCCATATCTGGCTCTAGCCTGCCATATTCTCAAATGCGAGGAGTTTATGGTGCATTGGTGGGAATCATTAGATTTTGAGTCTTCAATGGAAGGGTTGCTATCAAGAAAAGGACCAAATAAGCTGGATTTGCAGATTTTGATGCCGACTGTGTGGTGGCCTGGTTCTCATGAAGATTTGTCTTCAGAAAGTAATATGAGACAGACAAATTTTGCATTATCAAGGGCAATCGACAAGGTGACTATTGTTCATTCTGCACATTGTAAGGATATATTATGGGTTAATCATTAAAGTAATGATTGTTTTGAATTCATAATATGCTTTGAGTTTGCATACAAAATCTTATTCATAGTTTGACAGAAACAAGAAACTTATATAATTTAGTCGAGCATAGATTTTGTTGGAATGCCACTTGGATTATATTTCCAGGAATGTTATAGGTTGTCTAAAGGGGCCAGCTGATTCAAAACATCAAATAGCAGCAACTGTTGAAGTCATTTATGGCTCAACAAGAGAAACTTGAAAGTGAACTTCAGATTCTTGAACTTGGCTGAGTCATTCTAATGTGTCTTAACTTCGAAGTTAGACATCAGATTAAATGCTTAAAAATTGGTTTGACCTGGTGTTATCTCCAGGGATCTCAGCGTTTACTCATTAGGTCATATTGATACCATTTTTGGATTTTTGAGGCAATTTAAGGCTTCATTG
>LPNX010980993.1:51605-192537 GCA_001517045.1 Pseudotsuga menziesii | reverse complement strand
GAGATTGATCTACCATTTTTTCTTTATCTAAAATACCTTGAATATGTTCTCCTTGTATCTTGGCCTCTCGACAAAAATGGCTCTGCAAAATCTTGATTTTCTTTATAAAGTTAGCTTTTAAAAAATTTTCATTTTGACTATGGTCCCAATATTGAGGGTATACAATAGACATGGACTCCAACAATTCATCTCGAGGAAGCCGTTCTCTTACCTCTGATGATAGTGATTTTGCAATTTCTTTCAAGTTGTCTCTCACTGAAATTACAACATCGTGAAATCGTTCTCTTGAGACGGAGCACTATTTGGTGGATCTTCCTATCTTTTCATTATAATAAAAGGGAACCATATGCCCATGAAATTCCATACATAGCATCCCTTTTTCATCAAACTTCCAAAAAAAATCATCATTTTCTATATTGATAATCTTCCTCCAATTTGTAAATGCTAAATCTTTAAAAGAATCTTCCATAATATACAAATTATCCAATGCAAGACATGTTAATTTTCTTGCTCTTGTGTATTCAGCAATATACATCGTGCGACTCTAAGCCATCTTCATGAGGTTATTCATTTCATGAAGCATAGGAATAATTCCATCCAATGTTAATCATGTCTCTATATCAGTTAGTAGAAATAGAAGAGTTAGAGCTTTTTCTACACTTGAGTGATGTTCATACATGACCCCTACCAAGGATGCATATTCATTGAATAGTCTTTCAGCTGGTCCCTTCAATGATATCCATCTTGTATCAACATCTTTTAATATTTTTTTTCCATTTGTAACACCATCAGAAAAAAATTTAAACTCTAAAAATCGTTTGGGACTCCGACAAAAGTATGCATGAACCTCAAGTACAAGATATTCTACCTTTGAAACCAATGAAAAGTTGCTCACTATTTTAAATGCAAGATTCATCCTGTGAGCCATACAATGAATACTGAGCATATACGGTGAAGCCAAGAGTTGCATTCTAGCACAAAGGCCATTCCTTTGTCCTTGCATTACTGATGCTCCATCTGCTCCAACGCATACTAACTTTTTTGCAATCATGGAATGATCCATACCACCAATTTCCTTCAAACTATCAATAACAAGTTCATAAATATTTTCTACTGTAGAACTTTTGGTCATTTTATGAATTCCAAGTAGATAGGAATGCCTGATATGGTCATTGACCATATAAATGCTCATGTAGATCCATGAAGTATTATCAATAGCCGTAACCTCATCCAAAGACAGTGACAAAAATGTAGCATTTGCAATCTTCTCTTTCATATCGTCATTTTCTACTTGAGCTAGATATTTTCCCCATTCCCAACCACTCGATAAAGACCAATGAGAAGATGGAAAATTTGGCACTTGAATAAAAGATAGATATTTCGTCATTTTTGGATAATCTATCATAGGATGACCATTGGATAGGAGGTGAAATACAGTGCTTAATTGTATTGTCTTTGATAAGAAATGTGTTTCCATCATCTTTCCAAATTGAGATTTGATGGTTCCTCCACTTTCCTCAAGTTTTTTATTATTTAGTAAGAATTCATTATATTCCACTTCAAATTGGAGATGTCGACATTCGCTAACAGATTTCCATCTGGCAGTAGATTTATTCTCATCATTTGCAGTTTTCTTATCATACACCTTCCCAACGTGCTTCTCGATTATGTCTAACTTCATCTGTAATTTCACTACCTTGCCAAGTTTCCAACTACATGAAATGCATTTAACTTCTCATGAGGTCTCATTCTCATTTGTTGGAGGTATTGGTTCAATACATGGGTATCTTGAGACCCAATCAGCTTTGAATTTTCTCACTGCGTCCCATTGGCCCTTTTTCCTTTTCCGTGAATGCACTGTGTCACCTTGCAATGAAAAATCTTCAACATTTGAACTACCAATTTCGGATGGAAATGCATTTGTCTCACTTTGATCATTAGAGGAATGTATTCTACCATCCATTTTCTGGGTTGCAGATGAATTCTCAAAAGTGTTGACATATCTCTCACCGATACCTTGCTCAAGAGAGCTTGAAGCATGAATAGGATGTGGATTATTGGAATGAGGCTTTTGAAAATATGATATTACATCCTTTTGTTTTGATGTTTTATTTTTCTTTCCACAATACATGTTTGACATCTTACTTAATATTCCAAAATTGAAATTCCAAATCGATATAGAAACCAGAAGTGAAGCCTACATGAGAAAAATGATATAAAATTAATACAATGGCACATTATCAATTTATATTGACCCGACTTACAATGAGTGTTTACATTGACTCTTTCAATGACTTTTCATTGACTCTTTCATTGACTCTTTCAATGACTTTTAATTGACTCTTTCATTGAATCTTTCCCCGAAGGAGGTATAACACTAATACAATTGGAAGGTGTCAATGAAACACAACTGCATTGACTAGATTCAGGGCAAGTGGGGACTCCACTTGTTATCTCGTCCCTTAATGGTCCAGCGGACATGTGGGGACCCGAATCTTGACAAACCAATAAACTAATAGAATCAGAGATCATGCTCCACATTATTCTTTTGGCAAACAATCCACAGAATTCAAATAAGCATGACATACATCATGTCGTAAAATCACAACATTCATGACATACACATATGTAGACTTTGTTCTATGTAAAATAAAGGATCATTGCCTTATATGATGACAAATGTCTCCAATGGTGTGTACTGAATAAGTATATAATGCCCCATTTTTAACACAATTTCTATAATTTCTTATTGACCAACTTGAAATAACAAGCATTGACACCACATCAATGAAGAAATGAATAATATATCAATGAATTCTAAGCCTAAGTTGTACAACTTGCAAATGATCCTTTGTATATTTAGCCAAAATGCCTAGCTTTTGAAATATCCACTAAATGAATCTATGTATTTAGCATAACCTATCCTTTTGAAAAGGAAATTGAGATGCTCTATCTTCATCAAACGCATTAGATAGAACACTTATCCTTCATATTTTCTTTGTTATACAAAGCTAACAATGTATAGAAATCAGAGTAACAATTTCAAGCATAATATCAAACACTACACGTAACATAGATTCTATGCGTATAATCCCTTCAGCATCTACACACACAATTCTCATGTTTATAGATTCCCATTGATTATCTGGATTTCGATTGCTAAACTCAAATTCAATTCCATGTAAGATAAAGATTTATACAGATGACTTACTCTTCCATCAGATTAAAACAAGCTAATAGATTCTATTTTCACTGTTATTCAACTCAAAGACTTCATATAGAAAATCACTCTGTTTCTTATTTAATTTTCTGAGCCTGTCATACAATGTAGAGATCGAGCCTGTCATATTTACTTTAAGATCTGGGTATGAATAACAGCAACAAGCAGTCTTAAATCCCTAATTCTAGGCGCTTTCTAGGCATGAAAACATTGAAAAGAGACCTGTAGCAATTTTGGGAATCATTCATGAGGTAAACACTCTTCATCTTGGCTTCTTATTTTAATTCTACCATCAAAAATTCCCTAGTACTCAAATCTGGGTAGTTTTGAGCACAAATAGTGGCCAAAAGTCATATTGCAGCCACTAAAAAGCAATGACCAGAAGGCTGTAGCAAATTCTAGGTTGAGATTGAAAGTAGAAGTACCATCAAAACCCAACTCTAGTCTCTGAGCATAAACAACAGTAAAAATCATCTAAACTTTAAGTCTGGCTAGTTCTGAGTTTTATGGTACAAGAGGCCCCCTACAATGATAAATGAAATTAAAAACGAGTACACACTTTAATAAGTAATCTACAAATTTCTATTAATTTGTGTAAAAGGGAATAACTAACAATTTTTTAAAACATCACAAGAATAATGATTTAGAAAAGTAGAAAACATACTTCTAATGAAAAGAATAATGATTTAGAAAAGAATAAAACACACTTTCTAGTCCTTACCATATTTGTTTCCTCATATATCAATTTCCTGCCAATTAATGTGTGATGGTCCTTGAAGGTAGGCTGTCTGACTACTAGTTACTCTGCCTTATAAATCATGAAATGAAAAACTATGAAAAATTGCAAATTGCTGAATCACAGCGCATCCTCACATGAGTGATACACATGCTAGACATGGCCACAAAGCTCCTTCTGTAGTTCTCCATCTAATCACATCCTCAATCTCCTAATAATTATACAAGTGTGTTGCAAAATTCTTGTCATGTTCAAATTCTTAACCAAATGCCATTTCAATTTATGCCGTAAGTTTTGCTTGCTGTAGCAGCAAAATGATTCCAGTTGGCAGTTACTCGCCATAAAAAACTAACCACGGGATTTATTGATTGTCAACATCAATTCATGGTGCAAGGAGTACCTGAATTGGTGGATGACGAAATACAGCTGGGGAATTCATACAAAGAACATGTAAACAAGATCCTATGATATGTTGATGCAATTAACTAGGAGGTCAGCCAAGGGAAATTAATTCTTATGCACCTTGGACACTAGTTGCAAAGTTCAAACCTAGTACCAAACAATAGGCATCCCTAGGGTGACATGCTAGGAAATTTTTCCTAGGGTTTCCTCCTATTACCCCCCTATTTGCATAGGGTGTTCTCCTCTAGTGCGGAGCAATCTTTGATGGAATCTCAGCTCCTATGAGCCAAAATTGTGATTTCTGATCACTAAGAACCACACTCAATGAAACACAAGTTGTCTAGTTATCTCATGTTTTCAATCACCAAATTAGGTTCTAGGTGAATTGAATAGCATTTAATCAGCAACAAAATGACTGTCAAGTACCTCCTTGTCTCCACGAACCTAAATCCCCCAAATTTTCCCCTGTATTCTTGCTGCTTCCAACAAATAACCAAGACCACCCATAGCTAATACATATAAATATGGCCTAAGAGGGCAAGCTCCTCAGCTTCCTGCATGTGATCAGGAGTGTAGGATCCAAAAATATTCTGAAATCCCAAACCAAATCCTTTTCTTATTCTTAGTATTTTACTTAAGAGTAAGCTAAACGTTCTATGTTTTGCACTCTTTTTCCAGCGATTTTTTAGTATTTACTTATAAAAAGATATGTTTCATCGTGTTTGACTGGAAGCATATTTTTAGTCAGTACTTTAATTCTTCATTTATTTTCAGAATCTTCTAACATGTATTGCTCTAAACCCATCAGTATAATTGCTTCTTAGAAAAAATATTCTTTAATTGATTTTATTAAACTGGGGCTAATATTTGCTGATAGGCATCAACCTTGGGAAGTCCATAGTTAGTTACTAGATGATTGGCAAATATCACAAGAGGGGAAAGAAGCTTTCAATTAGGACTTATGGGCATTGGGAGATGAATTTGCTGTGGGCCAGGTGCCCAACACAAGTCCAATATTTGCATCCCAAGTTTACATAGGTTGAAGATTTCTGTGATTTGAAGGAGTGGTCAAAGCCAGATTCCATTGGCTATAAATCCATATGCTTGGATTTTTTCATTACATAGTGGATGCCTCAGTTTTTAGGATGTCCAATACTCTCTTAGGAAAACTAAAACTCATGTTCTTTCCCACTAAACAATGAAAATATATCATTTACGGAATATATCAAGGGTGTGAAGTTCATTGGTAGTTGATGGTTTTTATTGGTCTTTGAATGTCGAATGTTCAACCCATTTGGTAGGTCATGAGTAATATTATAGGGTCCACAATTCAATGAAACGTTTGAAATGTGAACTTTATAATCCCCATATTCCAATTGGGGAAAAACATGCAAGGGTCAAGGGATCAAGGTATAGGGGCCAACATTTTTAGGATCAAGTTAAAACTATGGAACACTTAACCTTTGGATGAAAGATACAAGATATTAGGTATTTTGGGTTGAAGAAGAAGTAATCATTTAGACAAAGTCTTCAAAATATGCTTAGAATAACAACCAAATTTTCTTAACCATAACAACCAAATTTTGACAAAGTCTTCAAAATATGCTTAGAATAACAACCAAATTTCCTTAACCATAACAACCAAATTTTGACAAAGTCTCCAAAAAATGCTTAGAATGAAAAATTAAAGGCTTGAGTAAGAAGAGTGATGAAAATGATGAGTAAATTTTTTATATGTGTTTGATTTTATAACATGCTTAGGGCCCGATATTTTTAATGACCAATCAAAACATTATAAAATAGTGACAATGTTCACAATGAATAAGAGTCATATCATCGAACAAATTTGCATTTATGTGATCATATTTGTTACTTTTTATAGTAATAGGAATGGAATAGATATAAAGAGAGTGTTTTGGTAGCATTATACACTTTGTAATGGGCATTCATGATGAGGTAAAATTGATTCACTACTAACACTATACACTTTCAATTCAAATTAACTACTTTATCAATTATATTGTTCAACTGGCACGCACATTGAGTCATTCACATAAAATATATGTGCACTTCAAGAATCCATATTCTATTCAAAAATTAATTTCTTCAAACAATAAAATGGGATTCAAGCACATAATCAAGTTAAACATTGTTCTTGCATGAATTAATAGTGGATGGCCACAGTTTTTTAAATTTTGGGACAAAGATGCTTCCTGCATTTATTGAGACTGGATTTATTTTTCCTGTAGATGATTGAGACTGGATTATCCCTATAGTAATCCATAGAAAGAAGTAAATGGAATATATTAGATTCTATGTTGACTATCACAACCTAAATGCCGCATGCATCCATGATCCATTACCAACACTATTCAATAATGAAGTAGTAGATTAAGTGAAAGGAGATGAAATTGAGCTGCTTGAGATTCATGGTATAAATAACTAGTCTAATACTCATTACCAATTTCGTACAGAAAACATACAGCATGAAATTCAAAGGAAATATGATCTGATTCCTAGATCCTCCCCAACGGGTTATACCTCTAATCCTCAAACCCTCAAATATCCTGTGAAAAATCCTATAGACAAAACACCTCACTCTTCTTCAACTCTTAAAACTAATAGTCTACCCAAGGATAATATTCGAGATATTATCAAAACCTAACATGAAAATCCTACTGATAAAAATACACCCAAAAAAGATGAGCATGATTCTAAAGAGTCTGAGAGATCATCTTTCAATCATGAGCAAGAATTGAGTAAACTTAAGATCCCTATCCCATTGTATGAGTTAGTAAAAAATTCTTACATATCAAAATAAAATTGATAGGTTACTTCACCATGTTGAAACCTATGATAAGAAAGATACCATTAACCTAACTAATGAATCCCCTGCAATCTAATGTGGTCCTCATGCCAATGACAAGGAGGAACCATCTTCCCCTTATGTCACACTCAGTTTACAAGATAAAAAATTTCATAACTATATGCGATATTTTTGGGCTTCTCATAACCTTATGCCTAAAATTATCATGGAATGGATGGGGTTGGACATAACTAGGCCTTATCATAGCCTTTACAGTTCTAATTGTAGGAATTTTAAATTTTTGGGAATGATAACAGACCTCATGGTTACTTTGGATCGGTTACCTACTAAGAGTATATTAATGGATGTAGTGGTGGAAAATGTACCAGCTACATACATCATTATATTTTCTAGAAGCTAGGCTAATAAGTTGGGAGGTACCACGCATATGGATATGAAATACGCCACTATTCCAATGTTTGCAAAAGAAACCAGATGATTGTATAGAGAGGCTAAGTTCACGTATGTTGTAATTGACCAAAATAATCCAAATAACTATCCTCTCTACATTGATGAAGAAGAAATGGGTTGTTTCATTCTCTCTCTTTATATGAATCTATTGAGGATGAAGGGTTCAAATATCAAGTCATGGAACCCACCAAAATCCAAAATAACAAATTATGGAAATTATTTTTTGACAGGGCCTTTGCAGTGTACAAGAGATGAGTTGGGAGAAGGGGTCTTGCTACTTTCCCCATATCGGGATAAAATCACTATGTCATATAAGTTGGATTTTAAACCTACCAATAATGTTTATTGAGTATGAAGCACTCATAATGTTTATTGTCATATAATGTTTATTGAGTATGAACCCTAATCCCAAGTTCACTTTCCAAATCCTTCTTCAAGAAGTTGTGAGAGGCACTTGAGTCTACAGATAATTGATGTGGTATTTCATTGTTGAGAAAGTTCACATAACACAACTAGTTGACACTCTACCTTTGGTTTCCACTAAGGAACCAATACTTTTCAAGGACCTCTTTAAGAGGAATTGTG
Source organism: Pseudotsuga menziesii (assembly GCA_001517045.1). Taxonomy (NCBI): domain Eukaryota; kingdom Viridiplantae; phylum Streptophyta; class Pinopsida; order Pinales; family Pinaceae; genus Pseudotsuga; species Pseudotsuga menziesii. The sequence goes on along the minus strand of LPNX010980993.1, from coordinate 184,317 downwards.
CCCTTTCATTTTCAAAATAGTTTTGCAGGACGCGTTTGCAAACAAACTCTGAAGCAATAGCAGTAGTACATATATATTCATTAACTAACAGCCTCTTGTAATGTTTTTATATGCAGGGCTAGATGACTATTAGAGTACCCTAAAGGGGGGTATTATAAAATGCAGACCAAGTATAGGATGGGCAGCAACTGAAAGGGCTGCCCTTTGGGTTGATAAGGCATTGGACAAGGCCTTAAAAGGGTAGACTGCAAGTAGAAGGAAGTTAGCAGAGGTCTGTTCCAGACCTAGAGGAGGGGCCAAGGCACTAAACAAGAAGCCCAAGGATGTTTAAGGAGTGGCCATGGGCTGTAGCATATACAACCTGAAGCTTACACTTGTGCTAAATATGCTAGACTTTGAGCAGTTGTTTGAGGTGTAGACATATGCCTAAAAATTTTCCATTGGAGAAGTTTGATCACAGGAGGGTCATCCTGTATCCTATGATAATATGAAGCTATAGGATTGCAAGTGGAGGCACCCCATTCATGAAAAATATATGACTACATTTGTGCATTTCCTACAAGCATGGAGGAATTATTTGGGGTAAACCGTTCATTGTGAATATATCAAGTCACTAAACAAGTAGCCCTAGGGGAGAGCCCTAAATGCAAGTCTGTAAGGAGACTCAAACACCGAATAATATCTTCTTTTGGAAGGGTTAGTGATCGATGCCGTAATGGAGTCAAGAAGAAGACATCCTATATGGACAAATATGAACCTCGTAAATGCAATCAGTAAGTCAACTTCAAGGCAAATCTAGAATGATAATGTTATGCCAAGGTTATGCAAGTAGTTAGCAAAAACATTAATCGTCAAGTTTATCAAATACTTACGCATTTCATGACCATCAACTACTATTTATCATCATTCATGTATAACCATAGACAAATTGGAGTGTGGAATGAGTACAAATATGGAAGCCCAATAAACAGTAATAAAGCAATCAGTAAGCAAATGTATCTAGTGTAGTCATATGCATACCCATTTATTCACCATTCATTATTAATTTAAACATAATATAGATGGCAGTTACATGTAATTTAGAAATACATGATATTCAACAATTATTGGTCATTTTCCAAAGTATTTATCAATTAGTATTAGGTCTATCCATAAAATAGAATTCAGTATGCGTTTGCAAACAAACTCTGAAGAAATAGCAATAGTACATATATATTCATTAACTAACATATGCTTGTAATGTCTTTATATGCAGGGTTGGATGACTGTTAGAGTACCCTAAAGGGGGGTATTATAAAATGCAAAACAAGTATAGGATGGGCAGCAACTGAAAGGGTATGGGGTGGAGTTACGCTTCTATCAATGCTGCTATGCACTAGTGCTCAAGGATATGGGGTGACTGCAAAACATCACAGGCTGCTAGAAGGTGAAATTTTAAAGTAGAATCTGTAGAATTGTTCAATCCCTCTGGTTCCTAAGGTCCGTGGTTAACAATGGTAAACTTCAATTGTTTGATTGGTTGTTAACAATGATATACAAGGTGAAAATTCAAAGTAGGATCTATGAAAATTTTCAATCTTGTTTGGGACTGATATATCCTGGTTCAAACTATGATATTAATTTTATTTCATTGTATTTGTGTTATATGTATGAATGTACAGTTTGTGTTCACAATCGCTTGAATGTCTTACACGACTTACAGGTGGTAACAATTGTAGGCCTACTCAATTGTTGCTATGTAGGAGCAATCATACCAAAAGGGGGCAGTTGCACACTGCATCTTAACAATGGCACCCAAGACACTTGTGACTTTCACTATGTGGGTAAGTGCGAATAAGTTTAAAGAGGGAAGAGCCTGGAGTAGCAATACAACATGAGGTAATCACTTGACTTAGTTCACAAGGTGCAAATTAACCTCGTACTATCACACTTATTATGATAGAAGAACCACACTAAGGCTAAGATACGAGCAATAGTTTAAGCACATGAGTCAATATAATCCATAGAATGGTTTCCTCCCACAAAATAATCCAACCACTATCCTTTATAAGAGGAGGCACCACGTGCCAAACCCTTGTGACAATGTTTTGAGACTATTCAAACTCAGAAAGGGAGACATTCAACTTAAAAGAAGAGTAATCCTCATACTAACAATAAGAACCAATGAGCGTACAAGTGGAAATAGAAAAATGATTAGAGCCAATGATAGTGAAGTCCAAATGAATAGAGGGCTAACTAGTGGATGAGAATGTAGCTACATGAGAATTGGCATAGAACCTATCAAGTCTACCTTGATCCAGTGAAAACCAAAAACAGTCTTCAAAGCAATCCCCACCCTTTTGAGCCAGGAAGAACTTGAAATCATGAAATCCTGAGCATTAGCGGTTATGCCATAGCTGAAAGGGATGTTTAGTACCTGGAATTCATTGAGCCCGCTAATTCTGGTGCTGAACAAAAAATTGCCGAGGAGGATCCCTTTGTTAACTAGAATAGAGGGCTCACTAGTGGATGAGAATGTAGCTACATGAGAATTGGCATAGAACCTATCAAGTCTACCTTTGATCCAGTGAAAACCATAAACAGTCTTCAAAGCAGTTGACACCCTTTTGAGTTGGGCAGAACTTGAAATCATGAAATCCTGAGCATTAGCGATTATGCCATACAGCTTAAAGGGATGTTTAATACCTGGAATGCATTGAGCTTGCGTAATCTGGTGCTGAACTAAAAATTGACAAGGAGTATCCCTCTTCACTGCATGTACTACCCATTTGTCACAAAGAACTCCTCCTTGAGCTCTTATGTTAGGGAGGCCCTGGCCCTGTCCCCTTTGGTCTCTTGATAAATTGCAGATATCCCAAGCCACCAAAGGAATCATCTTTCCTATTGATCTCATTGCATGCCTTTTAAATGGAACCATATTCAATTTCTGTGATTTTTGCAATGTACTAGTTTGATGTAGACTTCCACTTTACTCTCCTCATATATGCATGTAATCTGTTGTTATTAAATTGGAACCCATTCTTTCAATATGGTACAACTTTTGATTAGTTCTAATGCCATTCTTGTCTCAATTCTTTGTTTGTTTACTGGTAAAGGTGGACACCATTGCAAGTATCTCGTCTTTGGCGCAGACATTGGCTTGAAGGGCTACTAGCTCGTGCTCCCAATCTGGTGTACCATGTTTTTCGCCATCTCGATATTTAGCCCTGCCTCTCATGAGCATTGTGCAAATTGCTAGGTATGAATACTTATATCTGATGTTAACTGTTCAAAGGAACATCATGTATTTAATTAGTTAGGAAGAACAGTTCCCAGTTCATCTCCTAAAAGGTATTTGTTGTTGGTTGACCATTAATAAACTGAAATTCAGGAAGAATATATTTAGACTTATTAATTAGGATAACTATTTTTAAAATATAAATTGAAAGTTCAAGTGAATGGACAGGTTTTGTGCCGTATCTTCTGTCAGGTTTGGGAAAGCATGGCATGCTAATATATCTTTTTTTTTGTTTCTATATTTTTTAATTTCAGGTTCTGAATCATTTGGTTCTTTTTGTGGAAGATTTTCCATGGATGATAGCTTATCCTTGTAATTAGACTAACCAGGAATTATAGTTCTAAACATGTTTGTGCCACTAGAATAAGTAATATTGTCTTTTCTGTAAAATGTGTCAGACATCTGACTTTGGATTTTCTCACAGTATGAATTAGTCATTTAAGAAGTCTCATAAATTTTAGTGCTGGACAGAGATATACAAAATAGGCCATTATGTAAGAAACTGATTTAGATGCTCATGTTTCCCTGAAAGAAGTAGTATGCTGTCTTTTGTAAGAAACATTGTCATGAAATGCATTGTCATGAAGAGAGAAATCCATTATCTTGCTTGAGCGATGGCAAAACAACATTGATATTTGACAGGGATAACTGAAAGGACAGGTTGGATTCTTAGCTCTTATTTGGAAGGAATGAAAAACTGTATTTTCCCATTCTTTGTATGTAGAGGAAAGATTGTACATTTCTCTTCAAATTGATGAAAAAAGATTGTACATTTCTCTTCAAATTGATGAACAACTTGATTGAGTAGTGATCCTCGTGAAGTTTCTTTGTAAATCTCACAAAATGCATGATGTTGCTAGTTGACAAAGATGATGCTATTGGGAGGGTATGTACAAGCAATAGCAGTAGTACAATGTACATATATATTCATTAACTAATAGTTGCTTGTAATGTTTTTATATGCTGGTTTGGATGACTGTTAGAGTACCCTAAAGGGGGGTATTATAAAATGCAGACCAAGTATAGGATGGGCAGAAACTAAAAGGGCTGCCCTTTGGGTTGATAAGGCATTGGACAAGGCCTTAAAAGGGCAGACCGAGGGTAGAAGGAAGTTAGCAAAGGTCTGTTCTAGACCTAGAGGAGGGCCCAGGGGCCAAGGCACTAAACAAGCAGCCCAAGGATGTTTAAGGAGTGGCCGTGGGCTGTAGCATATACAACCTGAAGCTTACACTTGTGCTAAAGATGCTAGACTTTGAGCAGTTGTTTGAGGTGTAGACATATGGAAAGTGTTTCTATGGGGTATTATAAAATGCAAACCAAGTATAGGACGGGAAGCAATTGAAAGGGATGCCCTTTGGGTTGATAAGGCATTGGACAAGGCCTTAAAAGGGTAGACTGAGGGTAGAAGGAAGTTAGCAGAGGTCTGTTCCAGACCTAGAGGAGGGCCCAAGGGCCAAGGCACTAAACAAGTAGCCCAAGGATGTTTAAGGAGTGGCCATGGGTTGTAGCATATACAACCTGAAGCTTACACTTGTGCTAAAGATGCTAGACTTTGAGCAGTTGTTTGAGGTGTAGGCATATGCCTAAAAATTTTCCATTGGAGAATTTTGATCACAGGAGGGTCATCCTATATCCTATGATAATATGAAGTTATAGGATTACAAGTGGAGGCACCCCATTCATGAAAAATATATGACTACATTTGTGCATTTCCTACAAGGCTACAAGCATGGAGGCATTATTTGGGGTAAACTGTTCATTGTGAATATAGACAACGTTACAACAAGCTACATTGTGACACAACTAAAACAATTACCTAATTAAGAAAGGTGGCAATACTTCTTGGTATAAGAATTCAACATGACCATATAGTATCAACAAACTTAATGCAAATTTTGATGCCTTGAGAAAACAGGCACAACTCACATCCTTAGAGGAAGATGAGTTGCCGGTGCCAACATGATGGCATGCATAGGTTTTTACTGACTTGCATGTGTAGATCATGGATGGATTGCATTGAGACCCATCAATGATAAACATCATGAAGCAGGTGAATGAGGGTAATGTAAGGAATTTTTGGGTAGACAAACAACTTCTGTACTTTGGAAACCACATCTATATATATAAGTCATCAAATATTAGGAAGGAGCTCTTAAATGAATGCCATGATTTTCCTTGGGATAGCCACCTAGTGACAATGAATAATGATGGCATTGTTGGAGAGAGGATACCATTATGAGTAGATGCACAACAATGTAGAATAGTATTCCATGACTTGTCTTCTGTACAAACAAGACAAGGAAGATATATGAATGAAGGCTGGCCCATTACAAACTTTGTTGTGTCTAAGAGACCTTAGGAAAGTGTTTCTATGGAGTTCATCACCCATATGTCATATTTGCAAGGGTACACTGGAATCATTGTGGTTGGGGACATATTTTCCAAGTATTCCATCTTCATGCCAATGAAGATACCTTGTGTTGTGGAAAAAGTTGTGAAGTTGTTCAAAAATGTTGTAAGTATTGGGGTTTTCCATTGAGTATTGTGTTGGACATGGACACAAGGTTCACCAAGAGGTTTGAACATAGTTTTTTAAGCTTTTTGGGACCAGTCACCAATCTATTGATGATTTCAAGCTACCACCCACAAATCGATGGGTAGACATAGTGCATAAATGGCCTGTTGGAGGACTTCCAAACAAACTGAAAGCCTCCTTGAACTCAGAGATCTGTTCCTATGTTAGCTTTTCCATCATTTTCACGTAATGGAAAAGTAGGGTGAACTCCGAATTAATACGCATATATAATAGAATTTTTTTTTGCTTATAGCACCATATATCCCATACTAGCTAGACTTATTAAAAAAAAGAACATATAACAAATGCAGCAAATCAGCTGGGCATGGTAAACATGAATCCAAAACAGATTTGAAGCTCTATATATTTATGACGTCTTCCTATGGGACTCCTTACCGCTGATATCTGCCCCCTAGGGTGACATTGTTTCATATATTAATGAAAAAAAATACTATTTATGAGTGAGCTACTCCATCCCATTTATGAAGCTTGGAACTGAATCAATCAAATCAACTGAAGTGGGTCCACTTGGTCAATTCTAATGTAAGCAGATCAAAGTCCAAGGAAACAAGACTAGATTGCCCTGAGTCAAAGACGGATCTTACTTTCTTCTGCTTCTCCTTGTTCCTTCTCAAAACAGAACAAGGGACGAGTCACGAATTCGATCGTCCAGGAGATAAAAATGTATGGTATATATCACTGGTGGGTACAAAACCTCGACTCCCGAGTTGGAAAAAAGTCCTTGTTCCTTCTCAAAACAGAACAAGGGACGAGTCACGACTTCGATCGTCCAGGAGATGCACATTGCAATGTGTGATATATATCGTTGGTGGGTACAAAACCCCTTCCCCCTCCGCTTTGCCATCTGTTTCCCTCAAAAAAAATTCCACTGTTCTAAAAGCCTTAACATTTGAGCAGCTTTATATTAAACTACAAGTTAACGCAATTTTATTAAGCAACTTAGCATCTTACTATATTTTACTAGCATCAAGAAAACTAAAGCTATAATAATCTAAAAGGAGAAACCAGGCCATTCACTATTGCTCAATAGAAGAGAAATCACCGACTCCCGAGGTGGAAAACCAGAAGATTTTTTTCCAGTTGTTCCTTTGAATAAATCGTGGGATTGAAAAGTGAATATTCTTGAAAAGAAAAATAGAAGGAAAAGCGAAGAAATCTATGAATCTGTACCATGTGCCCTGGAAAATAATTGCTAATGAGCTCCATGGCTCTTGATTACTATAACTTACACCAAGAATAAAATTTAAAACCAACAGAGTTCCAAAGAATAATATCCAGATTCCAATTTGGAAAATCCCATCAAGTTGTGGTCTAGCAACAAGGTTGAGTGCTCACAGCAACTAACCTGTAAAAAGCCTGAAAATAAAAGAAGATTCAAGAAACTAACCTGTAAAAATCCTACACAGTGCAGATAGAAGAAACTTTCTGAAATTGATTCCCATGAATCCACTCAGCCTAAGAGCCACTGTAAAGACCGATTTGCACTAGAAATCAAGCTTTATGTTGAGCCTGAGTCCTGACTCTTGCACCATTATATAGGTAAAAAACTTCCTCACTTGACTAAATTTATGGACCAAATACAGTGAAAAAACTTCCCCAATTGATTAAATCTCCACATTTTACTCAAATAATTGTCCACAAATCCAAATCTAGGACGAACTATGTCCAATTTACCCCAATCGAGGTGGAAGTAATACCAGTTTACAGAAATATTCATAAATCCCGGAGAAATAGCAAATTTTTAATCGTATTATCCATAAATCCTGGGTGAAATACCAATTTTTCAAACTATTATCCATATATCCGGAGAACAATCTTCATTTCTCCTCCCAATCGGAAAAAATTGGGCGAATTTGGGCAAATATCTCCTCGCAGAAGAAAAAATTTAGGCGAATGTGGGAAAAAATAAATAATTTCGTGGGCTAATATTATTTTTCTAGATTTTCCCTAAATCGGGATGAATGCGATTTACCTTGGCATAGCTATATACAAAATAAATAATGGGCGAATATATTAAATAAAATAATAACATTTTAATATAAAAATTCGCCCACTTTTTTTTTCGGTAACCCTTATAATTCGCCCCTAAAATCATCCCTGGTGAGGTTCATGCATACTTTTGTCGGAGTCCCAAACAATTTCTAGAGTTTAAATTTTTTTCTGATGGTGTTACAAATGGAAAAAAGCTATTAAAATATGTTGATACAAGATGGATATCATTGAAGGGACCAACTGAAAGACTATTCAATGAATATGCATCCTTGGTAGGGGTGATGTATGAACATCGCTCAAGTGTAGAAAAAGCTCAAACTCTTCTATTTCTACTAACTGATATAGAGACATTATTAACATTGGATGGAATTCTTCCTATGCTTCATGAAATGAATAACCTCGTGAAGATGACTCAGAGTCGCACGATGTATATTGTTGAATACACAAGAGCAAGAAAAGTAACATGTCTTGCATCGGATAATTTGTATATTATGGAAGATTCTTTTACAGATTTAGCATTTACAAATTGGAGGAAGATTATCAATATAGAAAATGATGATTTTTTTTTTAAGTTTGATGAAAAAGGGATGCTATGTATGGCAGTTCATGGGCATATGGTTCCCTTTTATTATAATGAAAAGATAGGAAGATCTACCAAATAGTGCTCCGTCTCAAGAGAACGATTTCACGATGTTGTAATTTCAGTGAGAGACAACTTGAAAGAAATTGCAAAATCACTATCATTAGAGGTAAGAGAACGATTTCCTCGAGATGAATTGTTGGAGGCCATGTCTATTGTATACCCTCAATATTGGGACCATAGTCAAAATGAAAAAAATTTAGAAGCTGACTTTATAAAGAAAATCAAGATTTTGCAGAGCCATTTTTGTCGAGAGGCCGAGATACAAGGAGAACATATTCAAGGTATTTTAGATAAAGAAAAGATGGCAGATAAATCTCAATGCTTTGGTAAAACAATGTGGGAAAAAATTTCTCTGCCGGATAGTAAAGAATATGGTGCAATTACAAGATTATGGACTAAGCTCAGTGGTAGCAAAGTGCTATGGGAAAGAATGTCAGAATATTTCAAATTAGCAGATTTATGTCAAACCATGATTTTGGGATCAGTGGAGGATGAGAGAATGTTTATTGCACTGACATTCTTGAAGTCAAAGTTGAGGAACAAGCTTGATAAAAATGTGGATACATGATTAAGATTAAATGTAACAAAGTATGAGGTTGACAATTTTCCATATGAAAGAGCATTAGCTCTTTCGCGATCAGATTGTGAAAGAAGGGGAGAAAACAATATAACAAATATATCTAATGAACTTGATGTGGAAAATGAGGACCAGAGCTAGAATGTCAAAAATGTCGAAAATGAGGACCAGGGCCAAAATGTGAATTGGAAATTGGATTTCACCTAAGTTTGTATATTATCTACTACACATTAAGGACTCTTGAGTCTTATTTTTGTCTAGATGTTCCATGTACCCTTGCCGGTGATCACTATATGTGAATTTGAGGTCGTGTTTTAGGTAAAAATAGATTCTACATTGTACTTTTTTGTTGTAACATTGATGATTTGAGATACATTACCTTCATGCAGCTTATTTTAATATTGATGTTTTGATATTAACCTCTTACATTCTCTCTTTCTTGTATGTGATAGGAAGTGATGGTGGAATTTGAGAAAGCTAGGCCTAGGAGCTATCTCTTCACATAGATAGTGTCCTAACATTAAAGGATAAATAACTAATTTGACAACACTTTTTCTAAGCAAGAATGAGGTCATTCAAGTACATGAAACCATGTTGGTATTTAATAGGAATATCTTGACAAATTTGTATGGTTTGTTTATTGCTTTTGTTTGAAGCATTTTGTTGCTTTTTGAAGTTTGTGTGTATTTTGCTTAAATATTATGTTAGTCCCTTGAATGCTTATAGTTCTCATTTGATGCTTGATTTAGCCATTTGTTGTAGCTTGAATCAAGATTGGTTTTAATCGGTTTCCATTGATTCAGGGTTTGAGAAAAGATATTTTTATTACATTTTAGTTGCATGAATTAATTTTCTTCACTTTTTCGAATCTTGATTCTTTTATGTTGATTGCATATTTTCTTTGTAAATACTTATCATTATTCAAAAAACTAAATGAGCTCTACATAACTAAGCGAAGAGAAAAATGGTCTATGCACTAGGTACCTATGAATTGATTGCAGGATACCTATTGGCATGAGACCAACATTCATCTAATGCAATAATCAATTGGCATAATTACAATGCATAACTGTATTAGCCTCCAGTGACAGATATTCTTTTAGAAGACTGTCATTATCAACCAAAGATCTTGTGAGGTTGTTTGTACTTCATTGATGGTACTGATTCTCTATTGTTTAATTCCTGTATATTGTTGAGGCTGTTGCTTTGATTTTTTTGAGCTGGGTCGTACTCTTGATCAGCCTACTAAACCTTACTAAACCTTACTAAACCTTCCTAGGTTGATATGTGACTGTATTGACGATTCTATTATGGGTCGCGACATTTGTGACCTTGCTTGACCTTGTGGGCTGTTGTAGATAGGGCTATGACTTTTTGGGCTTCTATATGTGTCTTGTGAACCTTGTGGGCTTCTAGATATGAACCATGAACACTTGTTAAATTGTTAAACTCATCTGTGACTGTTTAAAGGATGTTTGGATTAAGTTGTGATCATTGTGAGACCTCTAAGTTTGAACTGTAAATTTCCTAAGGTATTAGAAAGGGATGCAATTTTTTTAGGCCTGTTTGGAGTAGGCTATGACTGCTGGTTGTTTTGACATGTTGATATAGGTCTGTAATAATGAATTAGTAGCTTCATAATAGTGATAGATCAGATCTGAAGCAGTCCCAAACGGATGTGTGTTCAAGTGGTGGTAGGGGGGTTGATTTTTTATGGGATTGAGACTCCCATTAGAGGAAATTTGAGGTCTAAAATGGGCATCCTAAGGAAAATAATAAAATAATAGTCAAAATATTAAAATAATAGTTAAAATAATAAAATAATGGTTATTAATTTTGGAGGAAGAATGAAAAAAACTATTTTTTTGTTCGTATTTCCAACATATCTTCTTGTGTTTTTACTCAAATTTCAAGAGGGGGAGCTTGTTGGATGTGGAATTTAATTCTGCATGCAACGAGTATCCACACTACATACTTTTGACATACCCTGTGACCTCAAAAACAAGAAATACTTGAAAAAATGTGATGATGACATCATCATCACATTTTTCAGGTATTTCTTGTTTTTTGGGTAGTAGGGTACGTCAAAAGTATGTAGTGTGGGTACTCGTTGGATGTGGAATTAAATTCTGCATCTAACGAGCTATCCCACTTGAAATTTGAGTAAACACACAGGTAGATATGTTGAAAATATGAACAAAAAAAGTAGTTTTCTTTTATGACAAATATGTCAATTCAACCATTATGGTTGACTCATTTTATTGAAATTCTATTGGTTCTTGAATTCCAACTCACAAAATTTATTGTTGGCGCATTTTCTTATAAGGCCCATTTTAGACCCCAAATTTCCTCTAATGCTGACAATTTGCTGGATGGACAGGCTGAATTTGTCTCTCATCTGTTGTTCTCAAAGTCCCTATCCTCTCTGGTCCTCATTTTTGGTCTATCAGTTCAATTATTATGGAGTCCTAAAGAATGCCAAACAGAATCTGAACCCCAATTCATCGGTAGTTTAGTATCTTGTACGTTTTCTTAGACTGTGTATTTCAATGATTGTTAAGGTCATACATGCTTCAATTTATAAGGTATTCATGTATTATGATGGATCTAGATAGAAATGGGAGATAACCTACTTGTTATGTTGAGTTGGGACTTTTATAATTATATCTACATTGTGGCTCTACCATTGCATTGGGAAACTTATTAACAAATTCATTATTTTTACTGATTGAAGAGGAGGGGTATTAATGTTTGAGTTGGGACCTTTTTAATTGTACCTACATTGTGGCCTTACCATTGTGTTGGGAAAGTTATTGACGAATTTATTATTTTTATTGGTTGAAGAGGAGGGGTATTAATGTTCAACGAAATCCCAATAGAGGGATATGCCACTGAAGTAAGATAGTTTGCAACATCACATAGATAATAGCTGCAAGTCAATATTGAGAATATATTTCATTACTGTAAAAAAAGATCGATCCCTTGGAGAGCAATTTACGCATCACTTGGAACAATAAATATGCTTACATTCTTCTCAACAAATCTTAGTCACTGTCTTCTATATGCCGATGAGCAAGTTCTGCATGGCCCACAGGAGATCAATGTCTGTGGTGATAAAGGTGCCCTCCTTGGCCTCAGGTCCTTCCTTCTTGCACTAAGGATAATCTGCTTTGAAGGAAAATTATGGCTATTAGATTCCCTCCTTTTCTAGAGGGGATTTAGTTGTAAAGTCTCCATCCAATGTTCCATATTTGAAGGGTATTAATCCAGGTTCTTCAATTAAAGGTGCTTTTCTTCTTTAAGTGATATAAGTTAAAGATGTGGTTAGATCTATCAATGACTCAATGGTTCTCAACCCCAAAATTTGTCTCATGCTGGAAGATTCATAATGGAGATATTAGGCTCTATCTAGGTTCAAAAAGTATCATCAAAATATGTTTGTAATAACATTATATCCTTCAAAGATGAGGCTATGACTGCTGGTTGTTTTGACATGTTGATATAGGTCTATAATAATGAATTAGTAGCTTCATAATAGTGATAGATCAGATATGAAGCAGTCCCAAACTAATGTGTGTTCAAGTGGTGGTAAGGGGGTTGATTTTTTATGGGATTGAGACTTCCTAACCATTTGCTGGATGGACAGGATGAATTTGTCTCTCATCTGTTGTTCTCAAGGGGGTTGACTTTAGATCTGCATCTTTTATCGAACATAGACACACTTCTTCCTTTTCAAATATCTACTTATATATCTTCTTCACAATCTTCATAAATCTGTGAAAACTGAAGGAAGAAACCCTGTTGTTCAAACCCCTCTAGACTTTCAAGCTCCTCCTTGTGTTCTGAATCCACCTAGACAAATGGTTTCTAGGTTTTCTCCATTCATTGTAGGAGACCTATTGGCATGAGACCAACATTCCTCTAATATAATTGGCATAATTTTCATATGTTAGGTACTAATTCCCAAAATACTTTGAAATAAGTGGAACCAATCCAGGAATTGATTGATTGATCTTCTTTGTTCCCTCAATGTCAGGATTCTTTTACAATTATATGTCTAGTTAATATATTTTGGAACTGAATTGTATGCCTATGTTGAACTCGAGATATCTTTAGCAACCATGCTCCTACAAATTTCCTTAAATAATTTTTTTTGTTGCTCTGCATAGAGCCTAGGTGCTCCAAGACCTGTCTTCTTAATCTCAATTGGTTCATGATCATTAATATATGCTTAGGTCACGAACCTCCTTTGTTGATTGCATTTGTTTTATCATGGATGGATGGATTGGTATGATGCCTTAGAGTCCATATTGCTAGATCTTTGGTTCATGTGATGGTGACATGGATAATTTGAGATCTCATTTGATATGGATGGAGCTCTCTGAGTCCTCAGCAGTTCTATGGATGATTGAAAGAAAACCCGGGCATGTTGTCCTGTTTAATCCTCATACATGAATCAAAATGATTTTTGGGCACATTCCTTGATGACCTAGGCATATGTTGAGCCTCCTAACAACCTAATTAGTTGATTTGGGATATTTTGGGCAGATTTGGTATTTGTTAGCCTCAAACAACAACAGATCAAATATTTCCCAGCCTTCAAATAACCGTAAATCAAGCAAATCCAATTATTGGTGTGTTTCAGGTACATTTTTGACAATTTTATGCATCATAACAATGGTAAAGTGGATAAAACTTAGACCTATGCACTTTTGAAAATGAGTAGCAGCAGTAAACAATGGATATTTGGGAAATAAATCCATGTTGTTGTGCACATACTAGGCTCTAAAAGCAGACAAGTTAAATTCAAATTACATGCATCATATTATCCCATCTTAGTTAGATCCATTTGAATTAGTGTGCTGTGATCCGGAGGTAGAAGATATAAAAAAGGTGGCATTTTTTAGATTTGTCTAGTTGCTGGTTTTTATCTGTGACAAAGTACTTAATAGGATGAACTTGTACATGTCCCCAAAGCTAGGATTATTTATGTGTGGGAACAATCCTATTCGCCCATTTAAATGGGGTTTTGATTTGGTTGCTTTTGATGAATGTACATGGTACCAAAGAAAAAAGACTTAGACGAGTTAAATTCAAATTGCATGCATCATATTATCCCATCTTGCTCAAACCCATTTGAATTAGTGTGCTGTGATCCTGAGGTAGAAGATATAAAAAAGGTGGCATTTCTGAGATTTTTCCAGTTGCTGGTTTCTATCCATGAAAAAGTACTTAATAGGATGAACTTGTACATGCCCCCAAAGCTAGGACCATTTCTATGTGGGAACAATCCTATTCACCCATTTAAATGGGGTTTTGATTTGGTTGCTTTTGATGAATGTACTTGATTTTTTTCTTTATTTGATGCTCAAGTATTTAAGGTTTTAATATACAGGTTTGATGAATCATTCCGGAATATATACTAGACAGGTTTGATGAAGCATTTTCAAACATGCCCAAAGCTACACAGAATAGATAATCAGTGGTTGTTGTGACAAAAAATACTTCAAAGTTCAAACTATGCTCATATTTGGAATTTACTTTGTTTATTTCCACTAAACTTTCCCAAATCTGCTGCAGCATGGGACCAAGATGCTTAGACTTGCTAGATCTACTTAGAATTGGACCAAATTTGGACTTAACTCTGCTTGGGATCAGCAACAACCCTAAATTCACTCAAGATCTTCCTAGAATGTGGAGAAATGAAGATCTTTATTGTTGTTCTTTATTGTTGACCAGACTTCTTGTTGTTGGTTGATGCTAAATCATGGCTGCCACTACAATGAAGATGCCCACATTATACCCAAGACCGATCTTGTTGCCATTTGGAGGGTTGAGACATGGTAAAAACATACCCAGAACTGTCTAGAATGTGCAGAAATGCTAGGAAGCAACCCAACATGGAGTCCTGCTACACAAATTAGGTTGCTTGCTTCCCATAATTCAGAATAAATAGGTTTTACTTATGTTTCCTTCCACAAACTTGTTCCCAATGTGCCCAGATTTACCCAAATATGCTTCTTAGTGCTGTCCAAGGGCCATAACAGCTCTAATTGCTACTAATTGAAGACTGGAGTATGCCCATAATTTGAGACAAATAGGCCATGACTCACAAAACTGCCTAGATCTAATGAATGTTTCCATTGTTGAACTATTTTGCTTCAAACAAGGCCCTAGTTCAAGGTCAAACAATCAACATATTCCATGAAGCATTATCACTAGGGCATCATCATCTAGGATCTAGCACTTAGGACCAAATCATTCAATCTCCATCATATACACTCCCCGAATGAGATTGTGGTGAATGTGGTCACCCATGCAAAATGGGGCATAGCACCTCTTATTAAACTTGTCATAATTAAAAGATAGTCCAAGCTGCAAAAATCCTTGTGTGATACAGATTGAGCTTGGGGATCATGAAAAACATGCTTGTCATGATTCCATAAAAGATATTGTCCCAAAAAATGCATCATGGAGGGGTGTCCCAAAAGTTGCAATTACAAAGATCACTTCCATGAATAGACAAGTGATGAACATCTCTGTGCTAATGCACATTCTTGTCATAAGAAATGTGAAGCGGATGGCATTCATGAAGATAATGTCCCAAAAAATGCATCATGGAGGGGTGTCCCAGGAGTTGCAGTTACAAGGATCACTCCCATGAATCAACAAGTGATGAACATCTCTATGGTAATGAGCATTCTTGTCATAAGAAATGTGAAGCAGATGGCATTTGTGAAATTTTCACTGAACTTTTCAGATGGCATTTGTGAAATTTTATGATGAGGACTGCTTAGAAAGGAGACGTTCTTATAAAGAGGATGAAAATGACCCATGTTTTTTCCTCTACATTAACTACGCTCACTCACATTCCCCTTCAGCTATGAAAGAAGCAGTTAGCCCTAAAGTACGCATAAAGAGCATGGGATGTGTCCTTCTTAGTTTTCCTGTTTTGTCTCATTTGATGCATCTTGTGCTTGATGAGGAAGCTTAAGCAAAGTTGGTACATTTTATTATATCAGCATTATCTCTTTTGATTGCAAATGCTCAGGTGCTTTACTATTTGTTCTCTTCCTCATAATCCAGGATCATATATTACAATTGATAATATGAGTGTATTCAACACACCAAGGAAATTTGTTAGGTCTCTGGAACAACAATCCTCCTCCAAAAACACATGTAGAAAATTGCAATCCAGAGAAGAACTTGCAGATTCTGTAGAAGCTAACCATGATAATTTGAATGCAATTGACTGGAATATGAACTTAAGTCCACCTACCAATGGCACTGTCAATGAATCCACGGGTGGAGACAATCGAGATATGATCACAACAAAAAAAGGAAGGGCAATGCTTGACAGTCTCTATAGTGTAGCTGATGGGTATTCAGTTAGAAGCAATTCAAAAGAGGGAGATCTGCAGAACAGTTTTGAATGGTCAGAAAGTGTGCATAGAACTGATTCTTTGTCACCTGCTTCAAGCGTTTTTTTTGAGGAGATGTTAGATAACGAGGAAGATTACCATAGCATTGGAATAACTGAGTTAGAAAAAGAAGATTATAAGATAGATGATAAGAAAGAAAATTGCTTACCATCTAATCTCGATTCGTTTGAAGGTTCAACTGATTCCTGCAAATGGCAAGAGACAAAAACATTTTGTACATGTTGGAGAAGAGAATTGTGCTTTATGGAATCCATTCTGGGAGTCTCCTTGTGTGCTGTGTTATTTGTTCCTGCAATTATGGTGGTTGTCAATTTATTTTGCAAGCAAGAGGAATACCATGTCATGGTTCCCACCTAGGACATTCTATTTTGTGGTCATTTAAAATTAGTAATTTACAAATATTATCGACTTAGTATGCAGCCATTGTTTAAATGGGAGTATACAATTTGAATCATCTTCTTGAAGCATCTTGCTTTTGTCTTTCCCTTATTCATCAGGCTTTCTTCCATATATTTGATTGCAGGGGGGATTATGATAAAGCATAATTCCATTTATGCACAATAGGAGGATGAAACATGGAAATATTTCTGCTGGTAGAATGATGTGCAAGTTATGAGGATTTTTATCCCTTGAATATAAAAAAAATCTATTGTGATGTCTCATTCTATATAAATTACTCAATCTGGAAAGTTATAGTTGTTAATTTTTACCATGTCTTCTTTCAATCCACTGAATGATACATGCATCAAGATAAATCTAACATAGTCATTGTGCATTAAATGCTTAAGGTTTAGTCTAATTGTGTAGAAGGAATAGTCTAGGATGAACAAGGTTAAGAACCAGTGGTCAATTGTAAATTATGTGTCATGAATTATGACGATTAACTTCATGCAGTTGTAGTGCTCATTATTGATATTTTAACCAAATATGAATTTCTTGTCCACCCTACAATATTTTTAAATCATTGGACCAACATGCTATCTTGCTATTTCTAGATGAGTATATTGCAGAAACAACATAAGTACGAACCTCCCAAGCCATGTTGAGAGCATAAGTGTGGGTCTTGTATCCACTATGAGAATGTGGGTGCTTGATCAGCATGATTTTAATTTGAGCCTTGAGCTTTTCCTACTAAATAAAAAAAGAAGGGGGAAGTTTGCAGAATTGATAGATTGTCTGTACAAATAAACATTTGAATTTTTATTAGATTCATTTGATATTGAGAAAGCTTAGAGGTATTTTATATGGATTGATGTTATTATTATATTTTGACAAAATTCTCCTCTTCTCATAGTGCTGAAAGCATGTCCAGGGTATCTATAGGGTTGTGCTACTGGTCTACAGTAGAACAAATATACTCTTTATCACCATAGCAAGCAACATGGGGAAAATTATGAAACACCATACTTATTGAAGTTATTATGAAGCATTGAATGAGTCATGGCTTTCATGGGGAGTAACTGAAGAAGGTGTTGGTTAGTAAGTAAATTTCCTATTTGAGAAGCCATATGTTAAGAAGTCCACCTTAATTTTCTTTCCCTCTCTGAGGAAGTCATCTCTTAAGAGAAGTCTTCCTCAAGTTTCTTGCTAATCCCAAACTCATTTTTTGGGTTTTAGATACTTAGAAACACATTGATCTACATATTTCACACATTCAGAGATAAAGGTGTTAATAGAAAGGATGACAGAAAGATCCTAGAATATGTGATTGATAGGATACAATGTTAGAACCTTTAGCATTCTTGACCTTCCTATTAAATACAGTGCAGCTGCTAAACCCATTATCATGGAGGATATCAAGGAGGATAGTACCCTAGTCAGTTAAACAGGGGTCCTAGTCAGCCTGCTGGGCCATGATTTTGCTACTGTTTATGGACTGTCAGTGTTGGGATATGATTTTGCCCAGCCTACCCAACTATGCCATGGCCTGTCTAGAGCTGCCTAGCTGGCCTGTGACCTGTTTAAGGCTGCCTAAGCTTTAGCTGTGACTGTTTGAGCCCTCTTGGGCTATGCTGTGATTGTTTGAAACCTCTTGGGCTGGGTCATGACTGATTGAGCCTTCTTGGAGCTCAATCGTGACCTTGTGGGCTGCTAATACCTATTTTGTGACCTGTGTTGACCTTCTTCTATTGGGCCATGACCTTGTTAATCTTTCTTGGAAAACCGTGAGCATGTTTTGGGTTGGGTCGTGGTCGTTTGGGCTGCCATGACTGATTTGTGATTTGATTTGAGGTTCATTACCTTTGTTGGTCTATTCTACGGTCTGTTTGGTGAGTATGATCTTGCCGGTACCTACTGTGACCCTTATTGAACCCCATCTAGGAGGTTGTTGCTGTGGTTGAAAGTGTTTGTCTTTAGAAAGTGCTGCTACAGTTTGGGGTGCTAGTATATGGTTTAAGGCTGGTTTTGGACATCTAATAAGTGCTGCTATTTAAATTATATAAGACTGTCTTGAAGTCTGTAAATTATTGCAGTAAGGGTTTGAAGGTTTTTTCTCACTTTTGGACTATTTATAGTTTTTGTATGTTTCAACTTTAACACAGACACCTTTGGAAATGTTAAAGTTGAAAAAGATGAAAATTATGTTAAAATTTATCTTGCATTTTCACTGTTGTACTTTACTTCATCTTTCTGAGTACTCAGTTTAATTTGTTACATAAGTTAACACATTTTCTGAAAAATCCTAAAACCTCAACACTTCACTTCATGCCATGATGACCAAGTATTTATAGATTTATAAAACACTAACACTACTACAAATAAAATAAGAAGGAAACTAAATAACCTAAGTAAATATTTATGGTAAAATTAATGTTATTCTTTAGGTGGCAAAAACCAAACTCTTCACTCCACAGGCAACCTATGCTTTGATTACTGCATAGTAAGATTATGGAGTCCCACATGTAGGTGAACCAGAAGTAAAGAAAAGAATTGTGGGAGCTTTACCAAAAGTGTTTCCTCCAGGTTTTATTACAACATAGTTTCTTACCTTTCCACTGTTGAGAAATGATTCAGATCAAATATATAGAGGTTAGTGCGATAATGGCTAAAGCAGACTCGATTGGTTGATGGATGATGAATGGAGAATGTGATACTATTATTTGGCATTTGACTAGTCCACTATTGTCCCAAGTTGCAGCTCCTTTGTATGAGAGGGATTGGAGCACATACTCGTATCCATATCCACTTGGTGAAAAGGACTATTTATACTGCCAAGTTATGAATGTTGATATAAAAATTCAAATTATATGGTGATGAAAGATCATGTTTGAATGAGATTAAGTTATATATATATATATTAAATTAAATTATAGATTATAGATTTTTCCTTATTCTTTTCAAGTTTTTTTTTCATATTTAAAAACTCCAAGGTTTTTAGGAAGACAAATCTCCTTTTTTCTAAAGTCATTTTTTAATATTCCAAGTTTCTTGTCCTTAATAGATTTGTTCTTTCCCATTTGAGAAAAAACTTATGTCTTGTTTCTTATTTCCAATACTTGGGAAGTTGGGGACAAATTGATCTAGGGTTTCTCTTATAAGACAAAAGATTAAAATTTAGTTTTTATACTTTAAAATTTATAGCACAACAAACTTCATTACCTAGGAGAATAAGATAATATTGGAGAACCAAATGAGAATCCAAGATTCTTGAGGATATGGATGCAACTTTGAACATGAATGAAGGTGAAAGGTTTTTTTAAGTCAAAGTTGGAGAACCAAACAAGAAATCCAATATTTTTAGGGATATGGATGCCACTTCTTACATTGTGAAGATGGATGGATTTTGAATTAAGGTGGAAGGTTTTTTAGGCAAAGTTAGAGAATCAAATAGGAAATCCAAGATTCTTAGGGATATGAATGTCATTGAGAAGTGGAGGGATTCTTAGGGCTATGGATGCCACTTCGGACATGAATGACATTGGAAGGTTTTTTAGGTAAAGTTGGAAAACCAAATAAGAAGTCTAAAATTCTTAGGGATATGGATGCCACTTGTTGGAGGGCTTTATAGAGGGAGTAGTTGGAAAAAGTTAAAATATCTTTTGAAGGAAAGCTAAAGGAACTCATGATTGTTATAATAGGTATAATTATGGGAATTTTGTAGCAACATAAATATATCACTTTCGTAACTTTGTCATTGTTGAATGATATTTGTAAACCAAATCACAAGTTTACATTGGACTTGATAATGTTTTTCCATTACTTTGTTATGGTTGAACAATATATGTAAACCAAAACCACAAGTTTACAATAATATGACTATCAGGAAAGTTACCAAATATTTTTCCAATTCTTTTGACATTAACTAGAATTACATGGGAGACAAAAATAAAGTCAATTTCTTCAATAAAATTTTGTTTTTACTTTTCATAGATGAACGCCCCCAACTTTTCACGGTGACTTGTAAGTCTACATGTTCTGTTGTTGATGATATGATTCATGTTATTTGACTAATGTTGTTGTTCTTTTATTTTGACAATATTCTATAAATCAGTGAAAGATTCGCCAGTTTTTACAATTTTTTATAATGAAGTTAAATATTCGTCAAGTTTTTACAACATTATATAATAAAATGAAAAATTTGCCAATATTTTACAACATTATATAATAAAATGAAAGATTCACCAAAATTTTACAACATTATATAATAAAATGAAAGATTTGCCAAATTTTTTATATATACATATTATATTATTGATAAATCACCTTCAAATTTTCCTATATATCGGAGAGATTTGCCCAATTTTTATAGATATAAATCAAGTGGGGGTTCTTAAAATCATCCCTGGACCCTGCGAAGATCGAAGTGATTGTTGGCCTTCCCTCTTCCAAAACTCAAAAAGAGATAAGAAGATTTATTTCCCATGCAGGCTATTACCACCGCTTTATTGAAAATTTCACTAAAATAGATGCACCAATGTTTAAGTTTCTTACAAAGGATGCAAAATTCCAGTGGACAGAATCTTGTCAAAATGCTTTTGAAATTCTAAAAGCTAAATTATCAGTGGCACCAATACTTAGGGGTCCCGATTGGTCCCTCCCTTTTCACATATCTCTCGATGCCTCTGATACGGCCGCTAGGAGAAGTCCTTGGCCAAAACGAAGGACAAGCACCTTATGCCATATATTTTATTAGTGAGAATTTGACCCTTGCCGAATTAAATTATACTGTTACTGAAAAAGAATTTTTGGCTGTAGTTTATTCTATTAATAAATTTCATCATTATATCACATGTTATGAAGTTTTTGTGCATACCAATCACTCCACCATTATATTTCTAATGAATAAACCAATTACCAATGGTAGAGTGACCCAATGGCTTCTTTTATTGCAAGAATTTAACATTACCATCATTGAATGACCTGGTAAAGAAAATCTAGTAGCATATTTCCTTTCCCATATTCAACATGAAGACGGTACGAAACTAGTTAACAACACTTTCCCTAATGAAGATCTATTTGTTGTATCTGTTCAAACCCCTTGGTTTGCAGATATTGCCAATTATTTAGCAACACGAAAAATACCAAACCATTTGTCCCCACATGAGAACCATCGTATTATAGTTTAGAGTTCCAATTATTCTTGGGTTGATAACGATCTCTTTCGCATGGGTCCAGATATTATTACTCAGTGATGTGTGCTGGAGGATGAAATGACAGATATCCTCAATGCATGCCATGATGGACCATGTGGAGGACATTTTTCTAAGAAGAGGATGACATATAAAGTCTTACATTCTAGTTATTATTGGCCAAGCATTTTTAAGGATCTTGCCAAATATGTTAAAGGATACGATAGTTGCCAAAGAATGGGTATACCTACGTCATCTGATCAAATTCCTCTATAACCCCAAGTCATGATTGAACCCTTTGAGAAATGGGCTCTTGATTTTGTAGGACCAATTTATCCCATGTCTCGTAAAAAGAAATATATCCTAGTTTGCACGGACTATGTCACCAAATGGGTAGAAGCTAAAGCTTTGTTTAGAGCCATAAAGAAATCAATGGTAGAATTCATATATGAAGAAATATTCACTTGATTTGGTGTAAATAGAGAAATTGTCACAAATCAAGGTACTCAATTTACTTCTAAATTAATGAAAGACCTTACTACGAAATATGGCATCTGACATTGCAAATATTCACCTTATCACCCTCAGGCTAATGGTCAGGTAGAATCAACTAATAAAGTATTAGAATCCATTTTAACTAAAACCATTCACTTACACCATAAGGACTGGGCAGATAGACTCCCATAGGATTTATGGGACTATAGGATACCATGGAGAAATACTACCGAACATACCCCCTATGAGTTAGTGTATGGCAAACAAGTCCTTTTACCTATTGAATTTCAAGTTAAAACCTTTCGTATGGCAACACAATTAGGCATGAATTTTGATGAAACACAGAAAAAACAAATATTGCAGATTAATGAGTTAGATTAAATTAGAAAAGATGCACTCCAAATAACCATGCTAATAAAGAATCAACGAAAAACATGGTATGATAAATTTATTAAACAAAAGAAATTTAATACTGCAGATTGGGCACTACTATTCGACTCACGGTTTAAAAAATTTAAAGGAAAAATAACCACCCATTGGATGGGTCCATACGAAGTAATTACAGCTTTTGACAATGGATCAATAAAAATTAAAACAATTGATGGCTCATAAGTTTCCTTTGTGGTAAATGGACATAGACTTAGGCTTTATCACCAACCGACATCTAAAAAAAAAATTATACAGAATGTTTTGCAGCAAAATGAAATAGAATTAGTTGAAGGGGAAGTTATTCCTCCTCCTCTTGATCCTTGAAAATTATTTTGGGTTATTATCACTATATATATATGTAAATATGTGCTTGTTTCTTTGAATAAATAAGAGTCATTTCTAATAGATTGTTTACACAAAACTCTTTTTCTTTTTATTATGTCTTTATGAATAAATTGAATCAACTAACAAGTGGTTTTGCAGTTCGATTACAAATATTCTATCTCTATAAACATCTCACGGAGTATTACTTTGAATATGGAAGTATGGTAAATACTTAACCGGTATTTTAACCTTTCTTGGGGTACTTTTGAAATTTGCAGCTTATACTGATAATAAAAAAATTAAAAATCCTTTATATATCATACTTCACCAGTTATTCTATGATTCATATAGTTTTTGGTATCTTGATTCAAACATGTATATTTCTTATTTATTCTATTAAACAGTTGCTTGATAAGACCCACTTTCATTATCATCTTTTCCACAACCTTATTTTTCACCTATGGATTACTAGTTCATCCTATACTTGTTATCAAAACTTGTCTCTCGAGTATTTTGGTGATAACTCGAAAGTAAGTGGAATTTTTGTCTGTGGGGAACATTACTTTTATTTTATGAAGAAGAATGACTATTAGGTTAAAGAACAACTTTCAGTTATTCTCTTTTGACATGTTATATGATTATGGCCATTACGAAATTACTTATAACTTTTTCTTTTTTTTTAAATTGAATTATGTGTTTAGCAGAACTTAACACAGTCTAGTACCAATCGGCTTCCATATATTTAATATCATTATACAAGGAAAACCTGTCAGGGTACTGAACAGGCTTGCTGGAAGTGGCTCAATGCTAAGTAAAAACTCAAAACACGAAAGCTCGATAAATGCAAATAAATTCATCAAGGTATTGAATAAGCTCGCTTGAAGTGGGGCTATGCTTGCATGGTACCAAGATAAACCCACTGGGGTACTAAACAAGCCTACTGGCAGTGGAGAAATATCCAGTAAAAGAGATCTGGTTAATACACCACTATGCACATAGTTCGTAAAATAGTGTTAATATAAAACAATTTCTTCAAAAAATTATCGCATGGTCAATTGTTTATAATATCATTTGAGAATGGTTGTAAGTTGGGCTTGACCCTTCCCATCTAATTAAGCATATACCTAGGATGTTATTATCCTATAAATGGGACCCATAGTTGTAAATATCACATACTACGGGGTACACTTAAACTATTTTGTGATGACAGGATATCTTTACAATAAGGCATGGATGACTAGTTTTTCCCTATGGTATTCTTTTGATTATATTATTCTCAGCCTCTGTGTGAGAGCTCAGTTAGCTAGAGATAGAAAGTTAGAGAGTTAGAAAGAATTCATTAGTTTGTTTTTAAGCACACTATATTTTTGTTCCACCGTTTGAATAAAAAGCTATATGTGTTTATGTTGAATATTGTGGTTGAGTAGAACTTAGCTAGGCACCACCACTGATTACTGAGAGGGCCCCTCATCAACCAGAGGTTTCTTTGCTTGTTTGTTTCTTTCATTTTGTTTGTTGTATCTAGTTTAATTTACAGTTTATTTTATTTTTCTGTAATGCAATTTTATTTCTGAATTAGATAATTAGACTGCGCGCATAGTTTGCTTTCAATTTTGTTTTCAGTTATTTCATTTCTAGTTATTGTTCAATTTATTTGCAAGTTATATAGAATAGATTTCTTTTATCAAATTAAATAGATTCAGTTCTGTCTATTTCTTTTCTCTTATACATTATCAGTTTATGCAATTTAATTTCAGTTTATTAATATGCAATGATTTATTTCCATGAATTTGTTTAAGGTTATGTAATTGTTAAATTTGCTTAATAAGTAGGTTTACTTATTGTTTTTATGCATTAGATTTATATCTGCATGACTTCAGCTGAAGATTAGCTCATTTAGGTTATCTTTTACCATTTTAACTGTGCAGACTATCATTCGGACAGGCTGTTCAGTTTGTCATTCAACCACCCCTTTCAGACCCATAGTTTAGTCTATCATCCACCCCTTAGTTTTGTTTTTAGTGTTTTTTTATGCATTTTGAGATTGTTTCCAATTTTGTTTCTTTAATGCTCGAATTATGCTTTGACTGTAATAGTTAAATAATAGTTTTATTCAACATTAAAGTTAGATTTTAATTGTTTTAGGTTATTTATAAAGTTTTATCATTTTCCTTACTTCTTTTCGCCTTGAAGATGTGTTAGGTTGTTTATGTCTTTGTTTCTTGAATATTATTTCTGATTTTGTTTTATTGTTGTATTATTTTGTGTTTATGTCTTTTGGATTGATTTATCGATTTGCATGTGAGATTTAGTGTTATATGTGTCACTCCTTAGTATGTTTTTAGGTTGTATTTTTTATGTTGTGTTATTGTTGAAATAACTTGTAGGATGGAACCTAAAGATATTTCTTTTATTAAGTTTTCTACTTGGTTCTTTTATTTAGTTTTATTTTATTAAGTTTTCTACTTGCTTCTCTTATTTTTCTTTATTAATTTTCTACTTGTTTATAAGTTAAGTCTTCCTTGCACCCTAGTTTCCAATTTGAATAGCTAGTCTCATATTGTATCTTTTTCAGTTTAAAGTTATAAAATAAATTATCAATTGTTTAGTTTATTATTTTGTCTTAGTTTAATTACCTTAATAATTGCATTCTTAGGAGTTTGACTCGGTTTTTCATTTTGAAAGATATTTCAATCTTTTGTTTGTTAAAATATTTACATGACACCCTCTACCTTCGCATATATTTTGTGTCAAATCTAAGCCTACAAACCCCGGTCAATAATTAAAGAATAGGTGGATTAATTTAGACATTATAACACCCAACACTTTTGGAGTTATTGCTAGGGAGTTGTTCTATAAGGTAGAGTAGAATTATTTATGAAGTTTCATAATAGGTTGGTAGCGGGGGAATGGTCAGACGAGAGGTAAGAACCTGCTCATCTGTTATAACAAGTGCCCCCAAATCCAACAATAGCAGTAGCATAGGTTTTCTTTAGTTTAAAGTTTTTTCATGACCAGACTTAGAGATCCTCAAGGTGGATTTGTTAAGACAGGAAAAATTATTGAAGTCCCTACTAACTACTGTAGGGGACGTAATTCCCCAACTACTAACTCACCAGAAAGGTATCGAAAGATACCTATAGGAAGTAGTTCTACCCTGAAACCTAAGGAGACTCTCTCAGGAGATCTTACCAGGGAATCCATAGAAGGAGAACGAAACTTGGTAGGGGTTCCTAAGGACCTCATTCCTAAGGAAATTCAAGAGGATCAGCCATTAGAAATATCCATCCCTCCACTAGTTTCGAATCCAATTAATACAACCTGTTCACTAGTAGGAGATCCAAATTTCGTTGACTTTGTTGATCTTTCCCAAGTAAAATATCTCTTTGGAACCTCAGTAGATCCAGTCATTTATCAAATTGAATCTTATCTAGTAGAACCTACTATCCCTCTAGGATTCAATAAAAACACGGTTGATCAGAGGAAGATATCTCCTGAAAAAGAACATTGGGACGCCCCATTATCACCTAGAAAGGAGCCTCCTAGGTTTATTTACGTTAAGAATCCAGCTTATGTGGAGAGACAGGGAGAAAATGAAGCTCACCATGAAGTTAGAAATGAAGAAGGAGAAGGGGAAAATCAAACTGAGGCTACCTTCGGGTTCCCTATTTTAGATACAATGCAGGATGTAACTATGAAAAACATCCCTCCTTCCTCCTTAGCTACTTTCTTATGGAAAAATTAATGAGGACCTGAACACATTCCTGTTTGAGTTCGATATCCTTTGTTGGAGCTATAATTATCTACAAGATGATCACAAACTAAAACTCTTTCCCGCTACACTAAAATATTTTTCCTTGAGATGGTTCAGGAGATTAGGAGAATTCACTATCAGGACTTGGGATGATATGAAAAATTCATTCTTACGAAAATATCAAGAGTATTACAAACCCAAGGACTCTCAACATGATATATTCAAGATACAACAACTTGAAGATGAGAGTCTGGATGATTATCTCGAAAGGTTCATTTATACATTACATAAATCTAAATATAATGACCTCCAAGAAGATGCAGTACGTACACTTTTTCTTAAGGGGATCTCCGAGGACTTGTTAGAAATTCTTAATCTCATGGAAGCTGGCGATATTCCTCATAAAAATTTTGCACAAATCCGCTAGATGTGTAAAAATTATTCTAGGAGTAGGGGGAAAGTTGCGAAAAAATTTTGAGAGCCTTTTAGTAGAAATGTAAGAGTAAATGTTCCTAGTTCAGGTGGAGTTACAAGAGTATATTTAGGGAACCTGTTGGAGAATTTCAAAACTGATATCTTAGGAGCAATGGGTTCTCAACTAGATGCTTTACAATCCAAGAATAGGTAGGATGAATAATGAGCACCAATGAGTATCTTCTTTCCAAGATGTAGAACTAAAAATCCCCAAAGGGAATGTCCATTAAACAACATCTCTGTTTGTCACATTTGTACAGAAGAGCATCCAACAAATAACTACCCATCCTTTCCTAGGTTGCGAGCCATCTATAAGAGTGGGGATGTAGCTCAAACATCTAGGAGGCCTCCTTGGAAACCTAGATACCAACCAACATATCCAAACTTTCCACCACAACCTCCACTCTATTATTCTCCATATCAACCACCTCAACAATGGAACAATTCAAGTTGGCAAAATTGGCCACCTCAGTGCCCTCCTCCTCAATTTCCACAATAGCAATATTGGTCACCAAGAAGGAGAGGAAAACCATATCCTCATCCACAACATGTCCCTGCACCTAATCAGCCTTATCCTCAGAATCAAACATATTTCTAGAAAATTTTACCTTGATTTGTAACTCCAGTTCCTTTTATCACACAACAACCTCATCACTTTTAGTATGAAAATCCTCCTCGACCGACATTATTACCTACACAATTGATACCTAACCCTAATAATAAACCAACTCAATCTTTTAACAGCATTGAGTTGCAAACTCTTCCATGATACCTTATTTCGACTGTACCTGTACATCACATTCAATTACGATCAAGAAGAGTTGTGGATAATAAACCCAAGTCATCAGTCATCATTCAGGAGCCAAATGAAGAAGAAGAAGATTCAAGTGAACCCATGAATGATGCTATTTTGGAGGAGGTGAACCTTCCAAAGGTTCCAGTACACACCCATCCTCCTCAAGAAACTATTCAGAAGCAAATAATTCCTCCATTTACAGAAAGACTAGTATATAAAAAACTTTAGTTCATCCAAAGTATAACATTTTTAATGAATTAAAGAATATCTGTATTAAAATCCCTCTATTACAAGATATTAAAGATATACCAATCTATAGTAAGGTAATAAAGGAGTTATGTATTAAATACCCAGGAAAGAAGCAAAAGGACCCTCTCACAATCCATGTTATAGGAGAGATGTCTGAATATATGATAGGTTAGTCCTGGATTGCAAAATATACAAATCTAGGAGCCCCAGTAGTGACTGTAATTATAAATAACACTGCCATAGAAAATACATTAATTGATTTAGGATCCTCTATTAACACGATGACCACCGTAGTTTTAGAAGTTTTACAGTTAGGACAATTTCTTCGACCTACTCGTTCCATCCAATAACTAACAGATCGTACTACGGTAAAACCTGCTGGAGTCTTGGATGATATTGTTGTATCAGTAGCTCAATGGGAATACCCTGTCGACTTTATGATCATAGAATCAAAGTATCCTTCTAAAGGACATCCTATTATTTTGGGAAGACCATGGTTATCTACTGCAAATGCTTTTATAGGATGTAGGGATGGAGAGATGACTATTTCCAATGGGTTGTCCACACAAAGACTTATTTTATACCCCCCATCACAACCAATAACTGAAAGTTCATGGTGGTTAAATTTTTCTTTTGGGGATGAATAATTTGATGATATCTCCCTTCCTATTGATTTCTCTTGGGCACTTCAAGAGAAAACCACTGAGAATGTATTAAACCAGTTTGTTTCTTCGACAACCTATACAGATTCCCCTCAATCCTTTGCTCAACTCGATCAGATTTTTGGAGATGAGTTTCAAGAGAATATGGCTCTCTCAATGTTTACAGAAACACCTTGTGTCTTCACGATTGAAGAGCATACAATACCATATACCATACCTTATGAAGGTGGCCCTAAAATGTTTTTACATATAAATGCAGGATTAAGTGAAAACCAACAAGCACAACTGCTTAAAGTTCTTAAGAAACAAGCTGGAACATTTGCATGGGAGTACACCGATATGAAGGGTATACACCCCGATACATGTATTCACCATATTTATATGGATCCAAGAATGTCACCTATAAGGAAGCCACAGAGGAGGATGAATCCTGCTCTAAAGGATATAGTAGAAGAAGAATTACAAAAAATACTCACTACTGGTTTCATCTGACCTATCTCCGATAGTAAATGGGTATCTCCTTTAGTAGTAGTCCCAAATAAATTCACACGGAAATGGCACATTTGTGTTGATTTTAGGGAGCTAAACAAAGCTACACTTAAAGACTACTTTCCTTTACCCTTTATTGATCAAGTATTAGATACTCTTTCAAGTAAATAGTATTTTTCCTTTCTTGAAGGGATAGTGATTACAACAAAATTTTAATAGCACCTGAAGATTAAGACAATACCACTTTTACATGCCCTTAGGGAACATATTCTTATCGAGTTTTTCCATTTGGATTATGTAATGCACCTGCCACTTTCCAGCGAGCAATCTTAGGAATCCTTTCCAATCTTATACACGACTGTGTGGAGGTATACATGGATGAATTTACATCCTATTTTAATACTTTTCAAGAAGCCCTTGACAACCTCGAGAAGTTCTTGATCTAATGTTAAGAAACGAATTTATCCCTTAGTCACAAGAAATGTAGAATATTACTGACATAAGGTATAGTTTTGGGACACCATGTTTCCTTCCAAAGAATTAAGGTAGACCCTGTGAAGATCGAAGTGATTGTTGGCCTTCCCTCTCCCAAAACTCAGAAAGAGATAAGAAGATTTCTTGGCCATGCAGGCTATTACCACCAGTTTATTGAAAATTTCACTAAAATAGATGCACCAATGTTTCAGTTGCTTACAAATGACGCGAAATTCTGGTGGACAGAATCTTGTCAAAATGCTTTTGAAATTCTAAAAGCTAAATTATCTGTGGCACCAATACTTAGGGGTCCCGATTGGTCCCTTCCTTTTCACATATCTCTCGATGCCTCTGATATGGCCATAGGAGCAATCCTCAGCCAAAAAGAAGGACAAGCACCTTATGCCATCTATTTTTATTAGTGAGAATTTGACCCCTGCTGAATTAAATTATACTGTTACTAAAAAAAGAATTTTTGGCAGTAGTTTATTCTATTAATAAATTTTGTCATTATATCAGATGTTATGAATTTTTTATGCATACCAATCACTCCGCCATTATATTTCTAATGAATAAACCAATTACCAATGGTAGAGTGACCCGGTGGCTTCTTTTATTGCAAGAATTTAACATTGCCATCATTGACCAACCTGCTAAAGAAAATCTAGTAGCAGTTTCCTCTCCCGTATTCAACATGAAGACGGTACCAAACTAGTTGATGACACTTTTCCTGATGAACATCTATTTACTGTATCTGTTTAAACCCCTTGGTTTGCAGATATTGCCAATTATTTTAGTAACAGGGAAAATACCAAACCATTTGTCCCCACATGAGAAGCATCATATTATAGTTCAAAGTTCCAATTATTCTTGGGTTGATAATGATCTCTTCCACACGGGTCTAGATATTATTATTCGATGATGTCTGTGGGACGATGAAATGACAGATATCCTCCATGCATGCCAGGATGGACCATGTAGAGGACATTTTTCTGATAAGAGGATGACATATAAAATCTTACATTCTAGTTATTATTGGCCAAGCATTTTTAAGGATGCTGTCAAATATGTTAAAGGATGCGATAGTTGCCAAAGAATGGGTATACCTACGCCATCTAATCAAATTCCTCTACAACCCCAAGTCCTGATTGAACCCTTTGAGAAATACAATCTTGATTTTGTAGGACCAATTTCTCCCATGTCTCATAAAAAGAAATATATCCTTGTTTGCATGGACTATGTCACCAAATGGGTAGAAGCTAAATCTTTGTTTAGAGCCATAGAGAAATTAGTGGTAGAATTCATATATGAAGAAATATTCACCCTATTTGGTGTACCCAGAGAAATTGTCACAGATCAAGGTACTCAATTTACTTCTAAATTAATGAAAGAACTTACTATGAAATATGGCATCTGACATTGTAAATATTTACCTTATCACCCTCAAGCTAAGGGTCAGGTAGAATCAACTAATAAAGTATTAGAAGCCATTTTAACTAAAACCATTCACTTACACCATAAGGACTAGGCAGATAGACTCCCATAGGATTTATGGGACTATAGGATAACATGGAGAAATACTACCGAACATACCCCCTATGAGCTAGTGTATGGCAAACAAGTCCTTTTACCTATTGAATTTCAAGTTAAAACCTTTCGTATGGAAGCAAAATTAGGCATGAATTTGGATGAAGCACAAAAACAACAAATATTGCAGATTAATGAGTTAGATTAAATTAGACAAGATGCACTCCAAAGAACCATGCTAATACAGAATCAACGAAAAACATGTCATGATAAATTTATTAAACAAAAGAAATTTAACACTGCAGATTGGGCACTACTATTCGACTCACAGTTTAAAAATTTTAAAATAAAAATAACCACCCATTGGATGGGTCCATACGAAGTAATTACAGCTTTTGACAATGGATCAGTAAAAATTAAAACAATTGATGGCTCATAAGTTTCCTTTGTAGTAAATGGACATAGACTTAGGCTTTATCACCAACCGACATCTAAACAGAATTTTATACAGAATATTTTTCAGCAAAATGAAATAGAATTAGTTGAAGGGGAATTTATTCCTCCTCCTCCTGATCCTTGAAAATTATTTTGGGTTATTAGCACTATATATATATGTAAATATGTGCTTGTTTCTTTGAATAAATAAGAATCATTTCTAATAGATTGTTTACACAAAGCTCTTTTTCTTTTTATTATGTCTTTATGAATAAATTGAATCATCTAACAAGTGGTTTTGTAGTTCGATTACAAATATTCTATCTCTATAAACATCTCATGGAGTATTACTTTGGATATGGAAGTATGGTAAATACTTAACAGGTATTTTAACCTTTCTTTGGGTACTTTTGAAATTTGCAGCTTATACTGATAAAAAGAATTTATAAATCCTTTGTATATCATACTTCACCAGTTCTTCTATGATTCATATAGTTTTTGGTATCTTGATTCAGACATGTACATTTCTGATTTATTCTTTTAAACAGTTGCTTGATAAGACCCACTTTCATTATCATCTTTTCCACAACCTTATTTTTCACCTATGGATTACTAGTTCATCCTATACTTGTTATCAAAACTTATCTCTTGAGTATTTTGGTGATAACTCAAAAGTAAGTGGATTTTTTGTCTGTGGGGAACATTACTTTTCTTTTATGAAGAAGAATGATTGTTAGGTTAAAGAACAACTTTCAGTTATTCTCTTTTGACATGTTATATGATTATGGCCATTATGAAATTACTTATAACTTTTTTTTTAAAATTGAATTATGTGTTTAGCAGGACTTAACACATTCTAGTACCAATCAGCTTCCATATATTTAATATCATTATATAAGGAAAACCCATTGGGGTACTGAACAGGCCTGCTAGCAGTGGCTCAATGCTAATTAAAAACTCAACACACAGAAGCTCGATAAATGCAAATAAACCCATCGGGGTACTGAACAGGCTTGCTGGAAGTGGGGCTATGCTTGCATGGTACCAAGATAAACCCGCTGGGGTACTGAACAAGCCTGCTAGCAGCAGGGAAATATCCAGTAAAAGAGATATGGTTAATACACCACTATGCACATAGTTCATAAAATAGTGTTAATATAAAACAATTTCTTCAAAAAATTATGTCATGGCCAATTGTTTATAATTTCATTTGAGAATGGTTGTAAGTTGGGATTGACCCTGCCCATCTAATTCAGCATATACCTAGGATGTTATTATCCTATAAATGGGACCCATAGTTGTAAATATCACATACTACAGGGTACACTTAAACTATTTTATGATGATAGCATATCTTTACAATAAAGCATGGATGACTAGTTTTTCTTTATGGTCTTCTTTTGATTATATTATTCTCATTTAAGTGGTCTTTCTAAGCATTGTTTGATTTTTCATAAATATACATTTCTGAACCATTTCCATTTACTAGTTAGTTTTTCTTAAAAATAATTAACAGCATGCTATCACTCTTTCATTTTCTAGAACAATCAATTCTTCTCTTTGTATGGCTTGAGGAAATGCCATATCTTTGGTTTGGGGGAAGATGGATTTGTAAAAAGATTAGATTGTTTTCATTATTTATGACAAATCTATTTATCTCTGACAAATGATAAGTATTTGCAGGAATGTAAACAGTGGAATTTGGTTACAGCTTGAAGCATATTTTTACAGCAAAATTCAATATGGAGAACTATATGAAGAACCAAAAGAAGGTCCAAATGAAATATCAAATAGCGATCTGAATAAAAATGGTGATATTATAGCTCATATGATTAAAATTTGTTAGCAAATTTTATTTTTGGGCAAATAGTTTCTGCTTCCATTTCACTGTTAATAATCATATCCTCTTACCTAATCATGCATGAAAATGATCAATCTTTTTGTTATTCAAAATGCAATTTATGTTTTTATGTTGAACCTGCCCAAAGTTTTACTTTGGACATGGTTGAATTAATTTCAAACTTTATAAATGACAAAATTATTTTGAACCTGAGAACTGTTAAATTATGAATGTTGAAAAACCCAATAGAGTCATTTTTAACCTTCAGACAATGTTTGACATGAAAGATATGTTATTTTTAAGTTACGGGTTAAAAAATTGAATTTTAAATTACCTTCTTCATCTACCAAGTCGAAGGCAGCTACTAGCTCGCCTTCTTCCTAAATTGCTTTTCTTTCTTTTTGCTCAGTGGGACCTGTCATTTCTCCAGTTTGGGGGAATGTTGATCATAGATTTGTTATCATTTTTTGCAATTAAATTACTCATTTAAACACATGTTTTACTATATTTTGCATATTTTATGTCACGTAGATCATTATTCAGCCTCAGGTATGAGTGTATTTAAGGGTTATATGAAATATTTTTATTATTATCATTTTTATAGTTTTATTAATTAAAAATGACATTATTAAAGTGCATTTGATGTATTAATTGATTTGTATATTTGTTTGTAGACTTTATAATCTTTTTGGGACAAATTAAACAACAAAACGCATTCAACATGCCTTGCGCACAGCACGTCCAGCTCGCCATCCATCTTGTCGTCCATCTCGCTGCGTGAAACTCATTAGTAGTTTGCCAGATGTTGAAAGGTGTTGTTGTATACTACATTCCTGAAGCATGCCAACAATCAGACACTCTGTTCACCCTAGATCAACACCCAGCGTATCCAACTCACAGCCCAGCTTTCTATTCAACTCTTCGTCTAGGTCACCCATCAGATTACACGCTGCTGAGAATTAATTTCGGGCATTAAAACATAAAACAACCTGTAAATGTCATGTCACCCACGCATCTGGGTGATGAAGTTCGCTTTTGGATAATTCGCCATCCTGGATTCTCCTTTGCTTGCCACCACATCAGCAATCCATGCGTTTGGTTGATGCATTTAACCTATGCTCTAGAAGATATGCACGTGTGGTCTCTTCTATTCACCACCAGTTCACTGTTGCATTAAGGAAGGAGCCCGTGTGCCATATCTGAAGACCATTCATGCGAACAAGAAGCCTGTGTGTTCGTTGTCCAGTAAAAAGCCCAGAACCGTGCTGAAGAAGGGAGGTTTCCTGCGCGTTGGCCTCTAATCTATTATGTTACTTTATGATTGACTAAAATTAGAGAGAAGTAGACGACTAAAGGGTCGGCTTGCTCATCTCTGTAAATTATTATATAAATCAGCCTTCGTGTGAGAGTTCAGTTAGCTAGAGATAGAAAGTCAGAGAGTTAGAAAGAATTCATCAGTTTGTTCTTAAGCACACTGTATTTCTGTTCCACCATTTGAATAAAGAGCTATATGTGTTGCTATTGAAGATTGCGTTTGAGTAGAAGTTAGCCAGGCACCACCCCTGATTGCTGAGAGGGCCCCTCATCAACCAGATGTTTCTTTTCTTGTTTGTTTCTTTCAATTTTTTTTTGTAGCTGGTTTAATTTACAATTTATTTTATTATTCAGTAATGCAATTTTATTTCTGAATTAGATAATTAGACTACGTGCATAGTTTGCTTTCAGTTATTTCATTTCCAGTTATTGTTCAGTTTATTTGCAAGTTAGATAGAATAAATTTCTTTTATCAAATTACATAGATTCAGTTCTGTCTATTTCTTTTCTATTATTTTATCAATTTATGCAATTTAATTTCAGTTTATTAATATGCAATGATTTCTTTCCATGAATTTGTTTAAGGTTATGCAATTGTTAAATTTGCTTAATAAGTAGGTTTACTTATTGTTTTTATGCGTTATATTTATATATGCATGACTTTAGCTAAAGATTAGCTCATTTAGGTTAGTTTTTACCATTTTAATTGTGCAGACCATCATTCGGACAGGCTGTTCAATCTGTCATTCAACCACCCCTTTCAGACCCACTGTTTAGTCTGTCATCCACCCCATAATTTTATTTTTAGTTTTTTTTTTGTATTTTGAGATTGTTTCCAGTTCTATTTCTTTAATGACTGAATTATGCATTGACTGTAATAGTTAAATAATAGTTTTATTCAACATTAAAGTTAGAGTTTAATTGTTTTAGGTTATTTATTAAAGTTATATCATTTTCCTTACTTATTTTCTCCTTTAAGATGTGTTAGGTTTTTTATGTCTTTGTTTCTTCAATATTTCTGTGGTAGTTGGTTTCAGATGACGTTGGAGAAACCACAGTAGCTGGTTGACTAAGTCGATGTTTCGAGTCCATATCATGACCTATAATCAGGACTAATTGTCAAATATGGAGAGTAAGAGGATTAAGGTATTAATACAAGAGGCATGGAGATATAAAATTAGAGTCGGCTTGTGAGCGGAAATTAGGTTTTTAAAAGGTAAGGAGAATAAGGTTCTTAGTTTTAAGTTTTGATAGGTTTACAATAATAATATATATTATTATTTTATTTTGATTTTTTGTTACAAAGTTACATAATAGTGTTAAAATTTTTAAGATTTAATTAGTTTTAATATTAGTTTCAAGTTGATTTTAGCTAAACACTGTCATATAATCTTCTTTTTTTAAAATATTAGTTTTTGTTTTAAAGTTATAATACTAATTGATTTTAATTTATGGAATTATGAATTTTAATATTCAGTTTTAATTTTTTAATTATTAATTTTGTTAAAAACATATTAACATATTTTTAAAAATATTTTAAAACATTTTATAAAATTTTAAAATAAAATTTAAAAATTTTTTAATTAAAATTTTTTATGATATTATTATAAAAATTCTATCAATTTTTTTTTTTTGAAAATTTTTATTTAGATTATTAAAATTATTTAAAACTTTTAAAACTTTTTATTATTATTAAAAGGTTATAAGTAATTATTTGTTTATAAAAAAAATTCTTTTATTTATAATTTTAAGGTTTTATTTTAAAAAATTTTACATTTTTAATTTTTTTTAAACGTTTTGAGGGTTTTAGTTCAAAGGAAGGGTGCCTAAGTGTCTAAACAATAGAAGAAAAGCTAGGTTTTCTAGGACTTGGGATAGGGAGCAATTAATGTTGTAATGAGGGGGCTTTTTCTATGATTGAGAATCGAGGGAAGCCAACTTGTGCTAACTTCCATGCCTCCATCTTTGTTTATTTCTTGAATATTATTTCTTATTTTGTTTTACTGTTGTATGATTTTGTGTTTATGTCTTTTGAATTGTTTGCATGTGAGATTTAGTGTTATATGTGTTATCCTTAGTATGTTTTTAGGTTGTATCTTTTATGTTGTGTTATTGTTGAAAGAACTTGTGGGACAGAACCTAAAGATATTTCTGTTATTAAATTTTCTACATGCTTCTTTTATTTTTCTTTATTAAGTTTTCTCCTTACTTATAAGTTAAGCCTTCCTTGCATCCTAGTTTCCCATTTGAAAAGTTATAAAATAAATTATCAATTGTTTAGTTTATTATTCTGTCTTAGTTTAATTACCTTAATAATTGCATTCTTAGGAGTCTGACTGGGTTTTTCATTTTGAAAGATCTTTCGATCTTTTGTTTGTTAAAATATTTACACGACACCCTCTACCTTCACATATATTTTGTGTCAACTCTAAGCCTACCAACCCCGGTAGATAATTAAAGAATAGGTGGATTAATTTAGACATTATAACATCCAACAGTAGCGATGAAGGAGATCAAGCTAAAGGAGAGGTAAATGACGAGGGTTTGTTGCATCCATGCAAAGATTTTGACAGATCAATGAATGTACACTACTGTGGTTTCCTTTAACCTTGAACAGTGGTAGGAGCGGGAGAATAAATGCAAATACAAATCAAAATATATATAGTATGTCCTTTTTCATTTTTGACTCTACAAAACTTTGTTATTTTTCACTATTGATTTTAGAAGGAATAATACGGACCACCCTTTTACAGCTATCTCCCACCTATTTTTAAGAGGATAATTATAAGAGTGTTGTTGGGTAGGATAATAGAAATCATCCAAGGTTTAATGAATGATATATATTTATCTTTTTTATGGAATATAATAATAATATCAAATATAGTATTATTGTTTAAGATGTGCTTTAATGGTCAATCCCATCTTAATAATTAAGTTCAAATTTTAGTGGACTTGAATTCATGGATTATAAGTTTATAGAGTTAACAAGTTTCAAATGAAACATTAATTTAACAAAAAATAATTATAAGGTAGCATGGTGTAAAAAATCCATTTTTTCCCAAATATATTAGGACTCAAGAAGAACCAAAAATAAAGGAGGCACAACTTTATTAGAACTTTAAAACTAAGTTAAGATAGATTTGCTCATTTATTTAATTCTTATATTCTTTTTAACTACTATGGTTTAGCTTTTATTTATGTTATATTAATAGTTGGCTTGTTATGTTCTTTTTTATTACATTCCAAGTGTTTTTATTGTGCGAAGAATTGAGAAGATGATGCTCAAGTTCATCTTGGTCATCCATTTGCAAGATTATCTTAGCCATTAATTTGTTGAATTATAACTTTATTTTCATATTTTTCCCATTATGCATGCAACAACTGTTGATGTGTTATACTACATGCAACAATTATCATGTCTTGTGATTAACATATAGTCATTGCATGCATCCATCTTTTTTATTCTCTCTTTTTTTCCCTCTATTAAATAATTATTGCGACAAGCCTAGATAGAACTTGGATTTCATGGAAATGTGGAGGGAATTATTTGAACCCAGCCCACTCATCATTATGATGAATGAGAATCCATCTAATGCTACCATTGTGCCCAAGGGCTCTAACTACAAGCTTTCTATTATAAACAACATCAATAACATCCACAAGCCCAAAGCCTCTTGCATCACATTCAAGGAAAATGATTTTCATTTCTTTGGTTATTGTAATGCCCAGGAATTGATGGTCGTAAAGGAGGAGTCACTTCAGGGAGAAGCACCAGAAGGAATCATTGCTACATTATCCGGAGTACGTATGTTTCATACTCTCAGGGTTAGGGGAGTAGTACAGGGCCACAAGGTAGGTGTGTTAATTGATGGGGGAGCAACCCGCAACTTCATTGATGCAGCATGGGTGGCTAAGTGGGGTATTTCGACAGAAAAATTTTAGGTATTCACCATAGTGATAGCAATTAGTTTACCCTAAAAGATAAATTTGAGGGATTTTCCATAGTATTCATTTTTAACGTTATTCCAACAGTGAAATTTGAGGCATTTGAGATACCCTATATAACATATATTTTTACTATGAGTTCGATATGGTGGCTATTGATCAAGTTTTTAAATATCATGGATAGTTTTGATCATTTCCTAATATGTGATCCAACATCAAACAATCTAGGCTGAAATTACTAACATTAAACTTTGGGGTTCATGGGACATGCCTGGTGTCAACCTAGGACATCATACATACCCTATATAGGGAATATTTGGCCTACAAGTGAGATATGGATGTCATTTAAAAGTTTGGTGTGATAGATATTGTTTTCATGGATTATTAAGTCATGGTACAAGGGAAAGTTTTAGGGGTGAAATTTTTCTCATGGGATAATTTTCCATTTTTTCCCCCTAGACCATAAAACACTAGAAGCACCCTTAATATCTTTGACATGCAAAAAAATTACTAGATTTCGACCATCCTTATAAAATCTCAATCATTCTCTCATACTTTGGATTGCTTATCTCTCTTCTCGTAGCTATTTTTGTCCATTAGAAGCCACCTGAGTTTCCCTTCACAAAAAGGGGAAAAGAACAAGAAGAAAGGATGATGGAGGGAAAATAACTAGCATGTTCAAATCAGAAGGAAATATTTCATATTTAGGACTACATGTGAGATCTCACAAGGTCTCGTGCATGTCACATGATCCCTAATAACAAGTTTTATGGTCAAAATTCTAAAATTTTGTATTTGGACCATGGCATGGGAACAAACAACCATACTTGTTATACCAAAAATAAAAATGTGGATCATATCTTACTCATACGATAAGGAATATATATTCCCACCATATCCTATTTATAGCCTAAATATTCTCTATGTAGGTCTTGTATGGTGGCATTGGGACCTCATGTTCATAGGTACTCATGAGTCTAAAATGAAAATTTTATATCCTAAGACCCTAGGTTTTTTTCTTAGACTATAGACTATTTCATGTGAACCCGTGAGAATTTCTGTGGAAATTTCTTAAATAATAATGTAGTATTTCTTATTTCCTCAAAGATATGATAGCCTAAAAAATTATGCCATGCTTTTAGGATCAATCAAGCCTTGGGTTGCGTGATATGGATGCTTAGCTTTAACAGTTGAACTACCTTTTCCATGGAAATGCGCATTCACCATCATGAATTTAATGCAATAACAAATAAAGGAAAGGAAAACCTATAGAAGATAAAGGGAAGGAAAACCTTACCACCACACCCAATGCTGAGATCACCTTGCTTCCAAGTCATAGGAAGGGAAAACTGAGGATGACATCGGCTACTTTTTCCCAATCAGAAAATAAAAACTCAAATTTAAAAAAATACAAATATTAACAACTCTTAGCAACTATTGAAAAAATTCCAAATATTACACTGTACGGACATGATTAATACACCTTCACATTTTATATATATCCCCTTATCGAGGACATTAAAAACATAATTACTATTAAAAATGACATTTCTTCAAAATTCCTTGGATTTGATTTTGATTGTTTAGTTTGCAAAGTTTAATGTTTATATGTATCTTTGTTTTTATTTATTAGCATGACTTGTGATGCCTACATGGGTTGTTGACGAATTTTCCCTTGTGATCCCCTTCAAAGTGATCTTACTGACCCAGGGAACTATTTTAATTGACACCTCCCTAAAATGGTGATGAGTTGTAAACTCCTGTTAGTTTTTTTTTATGTGCTTTATAAAAAAGGTCATCAAACCTAAAATAGAGTATGGAGGTGGTTTGGATCCATAATATGGTCACATTGGTTATTGTCTCCCAATGTCATAAGGTAACGTTTACAATTAACGTTTACAATTTTGTTGATTATTATTATTTATACATTCACAATTACACTTGTACGGGTCTCAATGACTTGAGACACTTTCTTGCTCATTACCTTATTAAAGGGGGTGAATGATAAAAGCTTATTAGTTCATCTTTGAATATTTTAGATAAAAAGTAGGCCTTAGGGGGTGAATGATAAAATATTATTAGTTCATCTTTGATATTGTAGACAAAAAGTAGGCCTTACACATTAAAAATGGCATACCTAAATAGAATATGGAGGTGACCCTGGGTTTGTAACATAGTTATACAAGTTACTGTGTCTTGGTGTTATAAGTTCTACTCATATCTATAAATGCCTTTGTGATTAACTTAAAGTTCCAAGTAAAATTCACTCTCGAATAGTACACAAATACAAGCTTAGATATGAAATGTGTGTGTGTGTGTGATGTGTGTGTCCATGTGAATGCCCATCTTCTAGTATTATAAGTTGGGAATTTACCTATATGTTTTCAATCACTCTTTTACTATGTAAAATAAATCCCACAGGAATCAAACATTGGTCAATAATGTAGTGTAATACTGGAAGATTTGATAGGGGCCTTACAACTTGAGAAACCAATTGTTTTTTTTTCCTTGAGATATGTTCCTTTATAAGGACAAAGATGTAAAAACATTTGATCCACTTCCTCAAAGTAACACTATGAGCATTATTGAAAAGCTTTTCGCTTCATTCCATTTTAAACCAAGACCAAAATGTCCTTAAGAGTACAAAGAAAGTTAGATTTTGTGTTAAGATTGATATCCATTTCTTATGCCTTGGATGTTCTTGGTAAAATTGAGGGTATGGATGGGGAGGTTGTCCAAAACAAACTTGTAGGGTGACATTTTGGTAGCACCATGATAGGTGGTATTGTACTACATTTCTGCAACGAGGGTGTTGTTGATGTATTTGTAACTTCAAAATATATTCTGATGTATATTGTCATTGTATGTTGTTGTACCCCAATTGGGGATGTGCGTGACCCCTTTACGGGATGTCTAAATTGTGTCTAGACCTTGAGGTACAACCTCTATGGTAAGTCGAGCCAATAGTCCCCAGTGTAACATCATGTAATATGTAATTGTGGTCTCTCTAGGAGAAGTGGGACCCCCCATGTGAGATGACATGTAGGCTCGAGTATTGTATTTGGTCAGTGACTTGAAAGGGTATAAATAGGGAGGTTCTCTCCCTCATTTATACACACCTCGCACTCTCTATAAGGTGCATGAGAGAGAGAGATGGATAGAGGAGGAGATAAAGACAGCTGCTAAACATTTCTTATTACTGCTTTTGATCATCTTACTATTCTGAAGAAGTTTGCGGGGTTTTATCCTTTATGGTTTCCCCGATGAAAATATTTGTGTTTTGTGTATCTTTTATATCCTATGCATTTTGTTGTACTTTTTATTCTTTTAGATAAAGATCCTAGATAGTCTAATCGTATCTTAAGAAAAACTAACATGGTATCAGAGCCTCTCTGAAAGAAGGCACTGTGCACCTGCAGGAACTAGGGCTTCCTAGTTGAAGGTGTTCTCTCCACATATCATCAAGAAAGGAGGGCTAGGCTAAATCACCTCAATAGGGAACATATGTTGGTGGTATAAGTTTATGAATGAGAGAAGTTTCACTGTGCAGCTGAAATACAGTTACGATTGTAGCTAATGGAAATTAGGGTTTCATGCCTGAAAACCCTAGAAGCCTGAATTTAGTAATTCTAGAACTTTCTCTATAACACAAGATGGGAGAATGTTCAGAAGCTAAGAATTTTATAGGATGAAAATAAATCCTTTTTGTAGCTTGTGTAAAAAATTTAGCCCCATATTCGCTCTACTTCAGGATATATGTTTCCTCCAAATCAGGGTTCCAGCCTTCTCCAGAATAGAATCATAAGCAGGTGACCTAGGGAGATTTTCTATATCTCGAGATAGGAAGGTCCAAACTAAATTTAGAAATATTTTGAAGGTAGGGAGAGGAATTTATTTTTTTTGGTACACTTTTCAGACCCAAAATGTGAAACATTGACATGTGGATGTCTGTACAAGTTCTTTATGCTAAACAGTCCTCAAACAAAGTCACCTTGGTAAAATAAGAATAAGTCCCACTTGGAGAATCCATTTATTCTCTAACTGGTGGGGTTGGAAAGAAGACATATCAGGATATCGTAGTGAGAAATTTCATACTATAAGGATTTGAAACTTTGGAGATAAAGTATAATCAATTTCATACATTTCTGCAGAAGAAATTGGAAAACTAAGGCTTACTGTTCTGGGAGCTTCCCACCATTGTTTTCAGAAAATAAGTGCATTGGACAACTCGACTTGAAGAGGACAATTTTTTTTCCAATCAAAATTTTGAAATTCCAAGTTTGAGAAATTAGGGTTTCTCTAACAAACCCTAGATCAGCCAGCTCCAAAACCAGGTCAGACACCTCAAATCGGTAAGATCTAAATTTTTGTTATTTACATTTGAGGTTCTCATTTCAAAATGACTAATCACACCCAGCTTGATGGCAAGATTGGTGAAGATGAAAACTTTCGACTATGGAAGTATAGGACCTCCGTTATCCTTCAAGAAAATGACTTGGATCAGTATTTCAGTAAGGAAATTCTAAGAGCCAGAGGGAGATGAGGCTAAGGCTAGAGCCAAGAGAATCATTGCAGATTCTATTAGAGATCATCTCATGCC
Organism: Pseudotsuga menziesii; assembly: GCA_001517045.1. Taxonomy (NCBI): domain Eukaryota; kingdom Viridiplantae; phylum Streptophyta; class Pinopsida; order Pinales; family Pinaceae; genus Pseudotsuga; species Pseudotsuga menziesii. Next base: position 140,413 of record LPNX010980993.1, on the reverse strand, counting down.
TCATGTGTCATCCTTGAAGAAACCAAAAGGAATTGTTCAATGCTATTAAGAAGCAATCGATGAAGAATAAGAGATTGTTATAACCACCTTGAATGGCCTCCCAAGATCATGGGATTCATTCATTTGAGGAATGTGTGCTGGAAGGAAGTGAATACCTTCAGTAGAATCTGGGAAGAATGCACATAAGAAGAATCTTGAATCATAATAAGAGAAGAGAAGATGGGAGAAACGAAAGATCAAGCTCTCATGATTCAAAGAATATCCCTCAAGCGATGAGGAATATGAAGGACTTGATTCTTGAAGAACCTCTTATTCATCTTATAATTTGGATAGGAAATGATGTTGTTATGAATGAAGAAGATGATGAAGTTGAAGGCTCAAGAAGGAGTCTACCCATGAAACAAAAAAATATAAGTATTCAATTGTCATTTCATGATATTGTTTGGTTATACATTTGTTTATATTCAGTTGATGGTTGAGTATTTTCCATTTATACTACTGAATTACACATAATGGGTAAGAAGTCAATGATGGTGTACAACATTCCATTACTACTTATCTAGATTGAAACCTCTTTGTTGGCATATTAGGAGTAGTACACACTCTTAATAACATTGGGTTAGAATGCATCTAGAAGTTACTGTATGTATACATGATATGGATGAATGTTGTGGCATTGGCTAAAATTGTTGCATGTCTATGTGACATATATTTGTCACTATTAATAGGTTTTGGAAATTATGATATGTTTCTAATCATGCAACTAACTTGAACTGTAGATCATTCCAAATAACAAGTAATGGGAGTTGAGAAGAAGAACCCGAAGCTTCCTAGGTCAAAGACACCATGGCAAAAGAAGGAGCTTCAGAAGAATATAAAGAGAATGGTAGATCCACTTCGAGAGATGAAGACCACCCTGGGAAGGAGAAAATATACAAGATTAAGAATAGTATGACGAGACTTCCAAAGAAAGAAAGAGGCCTCAGACACACTCTAGTTATGTGGCACTGTTTAGTGACATCATTGATGCAGAACCTTCCAGCTATGAAGAAGTAGCCAAGAAGAAAGGGAAGGAGGCTGTGATCGAATAGTATCGGTTCAAGAAGAATGATGTCTACAATGCCTTGTCAAGACCTAAAGGGAAGTCTGTAGTGTCTTCCATATGGATCTAAAATATTTAGCATGTAGTAGATGGCAACATCATGGGATACAAGGAAAGACGCGTAGCATGAGGCTTCTCATAGAAAGAAGGCACCAACTACGAAGAGACATTTGCACCAATGACATGGCACACTTCCATTATATCCATACGTATAGGTATGAGATGGGAGATTCATCAAATGACATCAAGATAACATTCTTGAATGATGTAGTCAAGGAGGAAGTATACGTAGAGCAACCATTGGGAGTTGTGACACGTGATAGGCAGACTCATGTGTGCAAATTAAAGAAGGCCTTGTACTCAGGAGGCACCCATGGGATAGAACATACAGTTACATAAGGATATTTAAGATAACCTAGAGTGATGAAGATCTTAACCTTTGCTATAATAAGGTGAAAGCCTATAGAGGATGACAAGCTCACATATGGGTGCGAGAAGAAATTTTCAACAAATTTCAAGATAGAGGGTCTTGGTATCCAATGACCCTAGATGGATACATAGAATATTAATAGCAGGGTAAGCTACTTGTCACTCCATTATAGAATGTTTCAATACATAGAATATGAAAGGCAGAGGGAGAACGATGCTCCACTTCATAATGAGTGATTGTAGAAAATCCTCAGGTTCGACATGGTATGGAAGGATGGACAACTTACTAATGGCTCTAGTGATGCAGGAGCATCGTGGCATGCCAACAATGTGAAGAGTTGGTCACATATTTCAATACATAGAATACGAATGTTACCGTTGAATACATAGAATACATAGAATATTAATAGCAGGGTAAGCTACTTGTCACTCCATTATAGAATGTTTCAATACATAGAATACGAAAGGCACAGGGAGAACAATGCTCCACTTCATAGGGAGTGATTGTAGAAAATCCTCAGGTTCGACATGGTATGGCAGGATGGACAACTTACTGAAAGACGCGTAGCATGAGGATTCTCATAGAAAGAAGGCACCAACTATGAAGAGACATTTGCACCAATGACATGGTACACTTCCATTATATCCATAGGTACAGGTATGAGATGGGAGATTCATCAACTGACATCAAGATAACATTCTTGAATGATGTATTCAAGGAGGAAGTATACGTAGAGCAACCATTGGGAGTTGAGACATGTGACAGGCAGACTCATGTGTGCAAATTAAAGAAGGCCTTCTACTCAGAAGGCACCCATGGGATAGAACATACAGTTACATAAGGATCTTTAAGATAACCTAGAGTGATGAAGATCTTAACCTTTGCTACAATAAGGTGAAAGCCTATAGAGGATGACAAGCTCACATATGGGTGCGAGAAGAACTTTTCAACACAGTTCAAGATAGAGGGTCTTGGTATCCAATGACCCTAGATGGATACATAGAATATTAATAGCAGGGTAAGCTACTTGTCACTCCATTATAGAATGTTTCAATACACAGAATACGAAAGGCAGAGGGAGAACGATGCTCCACTTCATAGGAAGTGATTGTAGAAAATCCTCTAGTTCGACATGGTATGGCAGGATGGACAACTTACTGATGGCTCTAGTGATGCAAGAGCATCGTGGCATGCCAACAATGTGAAGAGTTGGTCACATATTTCAATACATAGAATACGAATGTTATCGCTGAATACATAGGATACATAGAATATTAATAGTAGGGTAAGCTACTTGTCACTCCATTATAGAATGTTTCAATACATAGAATACGAAAGGCATAGGGAGAACGATGCTCCACTTCATAGGGAGTGATTGTAGAAAATCCTCACGTTCGAAATGGTACGGCAGGATGGCTCTAGTGATGCAGGAGCATCGTGGCATGCCAGTAATGTGAAGATTTGGTGTGGCATATTTTTGGTTGTTTTTCTAAGTCATAGTTTGTTACCACTGATAGGAATGATGGTGGATCATGACTCCCTACGAGGAGATCAAGCCCCAGGTTTTTTATTGTGATAGGGACATTTTCATCATTCTTTGTAGTTGTTTTTCTTCAGTTACAGGACCACTCGGGGTGGGCGTAACAATTTAGCTTAAATTGGCAGATTAGAGAAGTAGAGGGGGTTATGCTCTTTAGCGTGAGAATTCCAATTTGCAGAGAGAGGGATAGAACTGCATTTGGTTCCACTTGTAAATATTTTGAAAATCCTGAAGAAGGAAAGTCAAGTTGTGTGTTTGTTCCATTTATCAATAGAAGGATCAGTTATGTGTTTGCAGTGTTGTTAGCCTAGATGCATGTGTTGTTTGAACTGTGTATCCATGCAGAACCGACTTCGGCGGTTTTCTGAACATCTGTGTATTTCTGTGAAATTGTTAATTCACGCATTAAATCATTGCTTGAATAGTTGAAATAGATTGTATATGCATGCATAGAAGTGTTAGGCTAATGAATATTGAATATTGTAGGTTGGATTGATTGATTCTCTTATCAATCAATGCAACACGCAGATTTTCTACCCTTAACAATTTTTGCATAGAATGAATGGTGGGGATTGAGTTCGTAGATGAATATCTGAAGGTCCACGAGAGATCCACAACGAAAGTTGTGAGGGCAATAATGGATCTTTAGAGGTCTGTGAGATCCTCATCAAAGAGTAGATCGACGGTCATGGAGAAGGACACAAATATTGGACGACTGGAAAAATTGCGGAAGACAAGTTGCGGGGGAGAAACTTTGGAAAGTTGGTCGTGCACCCCGCAACCCGCATTCAGAAATCCTGTTGCGGAAAAGTTGTTGTGGAATTAGAATTGTGGGGAGGTAATTTTAGAGAAGAATTTGGTTAACAGCTAAAATTGGTAGTCCTGCTAAGTTTAGGAGCGACCAGATCCTGTAAGTGTTGGTTGGGTTGGTTGTGGTTGATTCGATGTACAAAAATTTTGGTATGAAAGCAAGGCGAAGCTCATGTGAGAGAGAAGTGTAGTAGTAGAATTGTGGAAGGAGCAAAGAAGAGTGCTCAAGAGGTTCTAGATAGAGGACCGGCATTACCAAAAAACCAAGTAGAGAGAAGGGGATTGATGAGGTAAGTTATAGTAGTGTGAAAGAGAATTGTTATTGCAGAGGCTTAGTGCAAGAGGATGGTTGCACACGTAGGCAGAGAAAGAGTTCATGACAAAAGTCGACCAGTGGTGATTGCAAAAGTTTTGGAGGAAATGAGGGAGCTACGAGCACGTCTGGAAGCCATGGAAACAAACAGATGAAGAGACCCAGAAGCAGGGGATGTAAGTGAACCTGAGGATGAAGATAAAAGAGAAGAAGGTGCAACTATGCAGGAAACACCTGAGCTAAGGTATTCCAGATCGATTCTAGGAGCAACTTCAAGCATGAAACCTGAGTTTTCTACCTATGATGGAATTCTCATTGTTGAGCATCTCAATGAATGTATCAGTGACCTTGATAAGTACTTTGAGTATGATGAGGGTGAAGAAGACAAGAGAGTCTGATTGGTTGTGACAAGGTTGAAAGGGAATGCATCCTTATGGTGGGATAGTGTGCAAGCAGAAAGAAGGAGGAAGAATAAGTCATTGATAAAGAGCTGGGATAGGATGGTAGCAAAGATGAGGGCTAAGTTCTTTCCCAAATATTACCAATTAATTCTATATAGACAGGTACAAAACCTTAGACAAATATTGTTAACAGTAAGAGAGTACATTGAAGAGTTCTACAAAGTAAACCTAAGGACAGGATATGTGGAAGAGTCAACAGAAAAGGATGCTAGATATGTCAATCATCTAAGGATGGATATCCAAGAAGAGATCAGCATGATATCACCTAGAACAATGGAGGAGGCGTATCAATGTGTCTAGATGGCAAAAGAAAAGATAGCGAGGAAGCAGAGCTTCAACTAGAAGAAGAGAAAATGCAGCTGGAAGAGGAAGATTTGGAGAACAGAGGGGAGAGTCCAGTAACTCTAACCAGTAAGAGTAGCATGGTAGAGGAGGTGACTCTAGAAAAAGAGGACCTTGCCAAGGAGGTATAGGTAGAGAAAGAGGCAGAGGAACTCTCTATAGGTGATACAAATGCAACCAATTGGGGAATAGATCATTTGAATGTCCAGGGAAGGAAGACACAGGATAGAGAGGATCCTATATAGCTCACAATGAGTAGCATCAAGAACAGTCTATAGTGGAAAAAAAATTTGCAAATATAGGAGAGGCTTTGATGATGAATAAGGTCTTATTGAATCCTGAGAAGGAGCAAGCAGAGCCTGCTCAAATAAAATATTTATTTAGGACCACATGTAAAGTCCAAGGGAAGTGATGTAAGATGGTGATTGACAGTGCGAGCACTAACAATATTGTTTCCATGGAGATGGTGGAGAAGCTGAGTTTAAAGTGGACCAAGCATCCTGTTCCATACAAAGTATATTGGTTACATAAAGGACATCAAATCCTGGTAAGTGAGCAGTGTGAAGTTGGTTTCCAAATAGGTCCATATAAGGACAAGATTCTGTGTTATGTTATGCCCATGGATGTTTGTCATATACTGTTAGGAAGACCATGGCAATTTGATAAGAAAGTGATTCATGATGGTAGGAGTAATTGTCATAGTTTTGAGCAAAATGGGATAAGACATGTACTTCACTCTTTACAAGAAAGTGGTACAACAGGACAGTCAGCACCCAAAGTCATGATGTTGTCAAAAATAGAATATTTGCAACAGATTGAGCAGGAAGAGTTGAACTATGCTATGGTATGCAAACTGAGAGAGATGACAATGAAGACTAACGTGACAAATCTACCTAAGGAGATTCAAAATATGTTGAGTGAGTTTAGTGACATCGTAGTGGATGAATGATTTACCCAATGAGTTACCACTAAGGAGGGATATAAGCCATGAAATTGATTTTATTCTAGGAGCCATTTTACCAAACAAGGCAACATATAGGTTGACACCTCAAGAGAACGAAAAAGTGAGGAGACAGGTCCAAGGATTGTTGGACAAAGGATTGGTCCAGAATATTATGAGTCCATGTGCAGTACCAGCAGTACTGACACCAAAGAAGGATGGTGATTGGAGGATGTATACTGAATCCAAAGCAATTAACAAGATTAGTATCAGATATAGGTTTCCATTACCAAGGATGGATGACATGATGGATAGCCTAAGTGGGGCAACGTTATTTTTAAAACTGGATTTGAAGAGTGGGTTATATCTTATCAGAATCAGAGAAGGCGATAATAATGAGCAATGAGCCCTACTACCTCACAATAATGGATGATATTGTATTATACTTCTCAAATCATATCTGGATATGCTCCATCATTATCATAATGCATCATCGTCATGTTGTTAGGGCCAATCATATTCCATTAGGGTCTATCAAATGTTGTTGGGGACACTCAAATGTCATTAGATCAATTTAGGTGCCATTGAAGTAATTTACCCCTCATTAGGATTAACCAAGATCTAAAAGTGCCATGATTACGATCATTTAGGTGCTGCTATGATAAATCAAGATCCAACATTACTATCATGTGAATCATGATCATTGACATTAACATTGATATATTTGATGTTATGTCAGACGTTTTGCGAACACAATTCTTATCTCTAAACCTAGCAAGGTTCCTTTCAAAATTTCTGACATTATTTTAAGCGTTATACCTAGATCTATACCTAGCGCTATGTTGGATGTTTTCTAGGCGCAATTCTTGGCTCTATACTTGGTGTTATGCTGGATGTTTTTCCTACCAAAATTCATGGCACAATTACTATCGCTAACCCTAGATTAATATATGGTGTTATGCTATTTAGGACGTTTTTTTGGAGGCTATTGTTGGCATTATATGGGATGCTTTTTTGGACGCTAATTGGGATGTTAATTTGGATGCTAATTGGGCTGCTAATTGGGACATTAATTAGGATGCTAATTTGTGTCCAAAATAATGTCAACTTTTAAAAAGGGATGCTAAATGGGATGCTAATTGGGATGATAATTGAGACACTATTTGTAACGCTATTTGGGACGTTGTTTGGGATGCTAATTAGCATCCAAAATAGTGCCAACCTTTAAAAATGAACACAAATAACGCCATTAAAAGTTCCATCCCGTGGAAATGCATCCACTTTGTCCAAAAATTGATGAAAAATACACTAAAAGTGATAGTAGATGCTAAAAAGGAAGCTAAAAGAGACATTAATCATAGGATATTTTTGTAGTGTATGAGATGAAATTTGACCTCCATATGAGAATCCCTAGAGTCTTAACAGTGGTATTCCCTAGCAATATTGTGCTATAGAATTGTAGGCGAATTGGGATGGCCCGAGGGACTGCTTTTGGAGAAGGGGATCCCATTCCTAGTGTTGTGCGGTCTAAGAACAAAGATTTTTGCTTGATTACGAAAGTTGTAGATCACATTTCTAATAATAAAGAGTTTTATAGATTACGGGTTGAGGTGGAGGACTTAGGGTCAAACCATAGGGACTTCACCCTTGTGGAATGACAGCATCATCTTGCAGGTGGCTTCTGCCATAAAGAGATTAAATCATGACAAATATTTTAAGTTTGGAAGGAATGTTTTCCATTTGCAACCAATTGGAGGATTATCTTTCAAAAAGGTAAGTTATTTGAATGTGTTACAAAATGCCATGATTTGTATATATGTACTGTATTTATTCTTTTACATTTATGTAAATATGTGTGCATGGAATTGATTACCATAACTGTGTATAAATTCATGGTAAGATTGCATTTATGTTTTTGGATGAGAAATTAATTAATTGGGTTGTTATAGTTTTTCTTGTGTGGTCAAATTCTACAATGGACCAATAAAATTCTCCAAATTGTGTAGTAGAGGAAGAATTCTATGTTGAAATTGAGTACCCTATAGCATAGACAAAGTAAAGAGGAAATTGGGTACATGACAAAAAGGTATACGACTATCTATATGTTGCAACAATGGAGCTGCGTGGGCTGAAATTGAACTTTACATAAAGAAATTTGAGTCTACATACATACAAAGTGTTTGATGGATTGTAGAAGCATACAAATGTTGAATGGACTACTCAAACTAACAAATAGATTATAGTTGGAATAGTTAGACATGTTATGAATGTGTGGATTTCAAGAGTGTTAGAGTTGGTTGTGTGAAAATTTGGGGAAATACAATTTTCACAGCTAAATGCTTGATGAAATTCCCATAAGAGAAAAATATATATAAGGTCATAAATGGGAAGAATTTCATGGCCCGAAATGCCCATATGGTGCTTTCAAACCCAAGATAGGAGCGAGCTAGTATGATGGTTGGTGATAAATTCATAAATTACTAAGTTTGGTTCTAAGATCTATCGGGTAAACTTCAAAGACTATAAAAAAATAACAGTTATGTTACATGATAGACTCTTGAAATGACAAATATTGGGCATAGCACTAGTCAACAAAAAAAAATTACAGTTCGGAGAGGGGTAGGCATAGGCTCGTGTATATTATGTTTAGTTTGGAGAGTGGCAGGTGTAAGGATGATATATTATACCTGGACTGTAATTATATTAATGGGTGTTTACATTTTAGGATTTGTGGTAGATTATTATTTATGTTTTTTTCTAAATTGAAGGAGGACGAGGGAAGTGTATTGTTCTGATTGATTTTATGGACATTATTTAAAATTCTAAAGAAACAATTATAAAAAAGAAATATAAGAAATAACTAGTACTGAACAAACAAGTACATGGATAACAAGTACTGAACAAACAAGTCATTTAACTAAAAAAGGTAACAAGAGTTGAGTCATAGACAATAGGTAATTACAACTAAGCATAAAGAACATGTCATAGATAGCTTATTCATAACACTTAAACATGGAAAACATGTCAGAAATCATTTGTGCTATGCCATATCAGAAATCATCTGTTCATAGCACTTAGCTTGTAACCTATCCTTATTTATCAATTTAAGTGAGTGTACTGGGTTTTTAAAATTTTCCAATTTCTAATTTCTTTCTTTTTCGTATGACCTTTATGCTCTTTATGCTGTAAGCATTATTTTTTAGATTACCACATGATAAATGTTGATTCATCTCATTTTCAAAGTCTTTAGCATCTATGATTATCGTGGTGTTCAGTGATCGACTTTCAACACCTCATCTTCTTGTTTTCAAGAAGATTTCTGACGGTGATGTCTTCTTCTCAACTGATGATGTTGTGTTTGATGTTCTTTGGAAACCTCGCTCATCTGATGGTGACAACAGATACCTGTTAGTTCTCCTCAGTTGTATCTTCTAGTATATTTTTCACTGCTACTTCTGTTCTGGCTCGGGATCACTGCAAAATTGAAACTCTGGGTGGTTGTATCAATTGTTTGATATGATAGATTGACAACGTTAGTTTTCTGTCAGTTCCATGTTGTGATTAAAACAAACAAAAAATGGAATTTCGTTTTTTTGCTCTCACATTTAATTCCTATCACCGAGTCCATCTCTCTTGAAACTTGCCTTTGTTATTTGGAAGATAAGTATATGTATATCAAAGCCTCCTATGCGCCTTTATCTCAAAGAGTCCATCTCAAAGATTGCATGTATCTCAAAGCCTAGTATAAATATATATCAATAGCCTTGGTGTTCCTATTTTCCTTTCACAATTTGTTCTTTCCTGAGTTTATATTAAGAAGTTATCGTTTTATCACTAGCTGGATAGAAAGAAAAAGAAATCCAGTGTTGCCCATAGATATTAGAGAGATGGCGTTGCTTTATGCCTTCTTTTCCTTACTCATTGTAATGGCCATACTCATTGCGATGCTCATAGTCATTGTAATGCTTTATACCTTCTGTCCCATACTGATCATTGTAATGCTCTTAATGGGAGTTTTGTGGTTATGGTGTGCGTTTGAGTGTTATTGCATGATTGATTCAGTGCGAATGCAAGGACAATTAAACGCTTCTTTAGCGTCAGCTCCAGCTCCAGTTGCAACTTTAACCAGGTTTTCTGTGAAGAATTTAACTGTCACCATTGAAAGATGAAGAAGATGGAATACTTGCAATTTCCAAAGAAATAACTTTCTTTGAAGCCCGTTTGTTCTTTATAGCTTGCTCAAGTCGTCTGCCTACCAAATACAAATGTCGTTGGATTGCCATGTTCAAAGGGCAGGAGGAATAATTCCATTTATACCCAGGATTATAAAAATGTAGATGGTAGCTTTTTATCTCTTGGAGATTGGATTGGTCCATGTATTCTGTTTAAACATGTATGCAATTCATCCAATTTTTCCAAATATTTGAGCTATTAAAATTATTTTGGCAATATCTTAATGTGACTTTGGCGTTTGTGTGTGTAAAACTATTTAAGAAAAAACACAAATTCCGGTAACGAGGAGAATAAATTTCTTATACACGACAGTTCTAATGCATAAAATAATACAAATTAATCATCTATGCATGTTGCTTAAGGAGCGATCATAAATGGTAGGTTTAAATCTGAGACTTTTCACTCGTTGCTTAAGAGAAGTTTACCGGTCCCTGTTGTGGAAACGAAAGTTATAGGTTCATAAGGTTCTTTATGAGAGTAAGTGTGGGGTAACAATAAAATATTCAATGGGGGCACATACAATAATTAATAAAGAGCACATACAATATTCAATGGAAGCTAGACAATTTTTTTCCTTAAATTTCCAGTATCTTTTGTTTTCTCTGAATATTGAGATCAGGAATCCTTATTCTGGAAAAAGGCATGACCTCGAATGCCCGTTTCGACTGATGCTGGGAATGACCGTTTCTAAATATATTGTGGGGCACCAACTTGAGATGTATAAGTCGGAGCTACGGGGTAAAATTGGATGAGTATTTACTAATTTTTATATCATTTAACATTTGAATATTATTAATTTTAAAATTTATGAGCTATGAGTTATTAATGATTATAAGTTAATCATAAGTTAATTTAATTTTCAAAGTAGTTTGATCATCAAGTTGTAATTTTATAGTTTATTATATTTCAATAATAACATTTATTTAATTTTCAAAGCCTATTTACCTTCTAACGGAAATTGTCACTCTTTAAATTGAAATTTCATATGCCATCACTTTAATGAAAACTATTACTATCTAAATTGAAAATGTATTGTATAGTATGAGTTCATGCCATAATGCTTTGTACCTATTTTCATTTAAGCATCATATATTCTTTGTGGAAATCTATATATATGAGAATAATGAGCAAGCAAAGCAATGGGAAACAAGTCCCTATTTAAATTAAAAGGCGCCCATCCATACTTCTTTAGTTCAATTTTTTAATTTTCATTTATGTTTGCAATTATATTATATGTTATAGGTTGTAAAACGCATGAAACATTTTGTATAATTTTTTTAAATTTAATAATATTATGTTTAAATACAAATTTATAAAAATTATTTGTTGTATATTTTTGTTAAAATTTAAATTTTAATTGCATAATAAAATTAACATAGTTACAAGTCAAATGGGATGAGTAATTGTTAAACAAATACTAAACATTAAAGTAATTATCATATCCTTGTAAATATCTAAAAACAATAAAACAAATACTATTTAATAAACTAAAAGAAACTGATATTAAGTATAAAATTTTAATGAATTATAGATTTAAATAATTAAATAGTGAATTCTTAAGTGGAGCTTATTTAAAACTTAATTAAGAAGTGTTTAAGCATAACTAGAACAACCACAAGTAAAGTGGCTAGTGAATGACCCAACCACTTAGTTTTGTGAAAATAGCTAGTTGTTAAACAAAGGATAAAATATATAAATTTATATTCATTGTTCATACTAGATTGTTAGAGTTAATATAAGCACAAAACAAATACTATATAATAAACAAACAAAAAATAAAATAAAATTGTTACCCATTTCTTTAACCACCATTTAACTCAAGCTTATTTAAATTTTAGTAAGATACATTTAAGCATAACAAGATATGAAAAGACTATGAAATAAATCCCTGATGTATAGGATTACACTTGGGTTAATCTTGTTGATCCGCTCAAGCAAGTCCAAAACCTAAATGCCTATAGACATAGCAAGATAAGATGACCATGAAATGAATATCCATTGTACACTTGTTAGACTCCACTTAATCTTGTTGATTTTCTCAAAGAAATCCAAAATATGAGATAATATGTAAACACCTATTTATGTAATTAAGCGTATATATCATAGAACTTTGGGGTGGAGTACCATCTATGATTTTTCATCTATGGGCGACAAGTGTATTATCCAGATTCATTCTAAGGCAGTCACCAAAACTCATAATTAAACATTTCAAAAAAATAAAAAATAAAATAGTTAACATATGATAAGCATAGTTCATGATAGTTTATTAGATACAACTATCCATTATTAGATACAATTATAAGCTTAACTCCATTGATGATACAACTATTAGCTTAATTTCAACTCCAATCATAAATTTTACTTGAAGTTTAATTAATTATATATATTAACTTTTAACTCCAATGATTTTACAACTATTAACTTAACTTCAACTCAACTCTAATCATGGTTATATTGGATAATTATTAGCTTACTTATTAGATACAATTATTAGTTTAACTCCAATAATTCTACAAATATTAGTTTAACTTCAATTTTAATAAAAGTTATATTGGATAACTATTAAATTAATCTTAATACAATAAAATATAAACCCATTTTTTTTTATGGATGTTCAGTCGGAACTATTTTGTTTAAATTAAATTCAATATATATAAAAAAAAACAAATCAAATAAGTATTCCACGATCCAACAATTCTACTTCTAAAAGACTCAATACAAACATTTTGTGTAGATCTATTTCCATATGATATCGTCTCAAATATAATCTTTAAAAAATTAAATCACTATTTTTATGGATCTACTATGAGCACAATTTCATTTCCAATAAATTTAACATAAAAATTTAAATCAGTATTTGACACATTATTTTGAAAGAAAAAGTAATATCATGAGACATAGACATGGACAAGAGATTTTTTTGTCTATGTTTTTTCATCTATGGATGAGAATGAGACAAGTGTACTTTCTAGAGTAATTCTATGGTGTGGTTCAAAATTCTTTATTAATAATTATAAAAAATAAAAAATAGCTCAAGTGATAAGTGCACTTTATGGTGGTTAAAAAAAATAGCGGTGGTAGTAATATGCATAAGTTTTAGTAAAACTGAATTTTACAGATTGTTGAAGTAATGTGCATGTCATGAGATAGACAAAATCCTCATAAATTTCTCTAAACTCATGTGATATCTGTTTTTAGTGGCATGGCAATGTGCAACTCATGTAACACTAGAAGTACATCTCACACTTTGGAGTCAATTAATATGCATTTAAGGTTAAGTGGAACTCCATTTGGAAGCTGATAGTTTAGATCACGAGTTGTTATATTAACTACAATAACCTTATATTAACTTTTAAAAACTATTAGATACAACTATTGTTAAGAATTGTAATCTCAACGGACCACTATCAATAGTGCATTAATTAGTTAGTTAGTTTGAGAGTAGTTGAGTTGGTCACATTACCTAGAATTAGTGGCCCGTAGTATTTGATGACTCATGGTATTTACCCATGGTTTTGTTGTTATGTAATCCTATAAAATACAGAACTGCTAAAGGCGATCAATATGTCCATAGTGCTTCTGTCTTCTATCTTAGTTTATTTAACATGGTATCATAGATTACGGCGTGATCCTAGGGTAAGCATTTTCACAGAGTAGAAAGCACTTTTAGTGAGAAACCAAGATCAGCCTTTTCACATAGTGAAAAGCACTTTCAGTCAGAAGCCAAGATCCATAACATCTTTTATTCCTAGATTGCATTCTTTTTTTTCTAGATCTATTTCTGGGTTGCTTTTTGCCACCGCCACTTGTGAAAAGGATAAGAGCATTACCACAGCTCTGGTTGCACTTGGAGATTCACCTGAAAGTTCACCGGGTTCTCCAAGTGCAAACAGAGTGGTGGTAACGCTCTTATCCTTTTCACAAGATCTAGAAAACTAAAATAAAAAAGAATGCAATCTAGGAATAAAATATCTGACAGAACTGGGATTCTAACTCAGTGCTTTCCACTCTATGAAAAGGAGGATCTGGGTTTATAACTGAAAGTGCTTTCCACTCTGTGAAAAGGCTTACCCTAGGATCAAACCTTAAGCTTTGATACCATGTAAAAGAAAACAATGGAATAGACAAAAGCACTAGAGGCCTATTGATCTCTAAAAGTTGAGATTACTTATTTCAACAACTATTAGATTAAATCCACTTATGAGAACTATAAGCTTGACTTTAACTATGAGCTTAACAATCATAAATTAAATGATCATTATATTAGATTAACTATTACATATAAATAATTCACATATTCTTTAGAAAAAAAAGGTTATTAATGTGTTAAATATATGGCTTTCGACCTATTCCTCTTTTACTCCATATTTAATATGCCCAGTCCCAGTTTAAAAGGCCGGGTGGATTAAGCTTTATTTCATACCTAAATCTTCTTAGGTATTTCAACTTTCCCCTGTCCAGTAATCTGAAAGAACTGTTCAACGTTGAGTAAGTAATTTGCTCTGTCTTAGCTGTTCAAAACAATAGACAAATATTACGCAGTTAATAAGACGTGATTTACTGCAAGAAGACGGGTGGATTAAATTCATATTTCAAGTAAGAACAATCTCTTTCTCTCTTTAATCCTTTTATTCTCATAAATTTGTAGTTATGATCCAAGCTGTTACAGACCTATCTTCATGGTAAGAACAATCTCTTTCGTTATTTTTTTATTCTCATAAATTTGCAGTTATGATCCAAGCTGTTACAGATATCTTCATGGTAAATTCTCCTCTGTATTATATAGTTCTCTCCAGTAATCTTAAAGTAGAATTGGCGTTTATGTAAATCTTCCTCGCTATTATATCGTTTTGTCCAGTAATCTGAAAGTAGAATTGGCTAGCGTTGAGTAATTTGCACTTGTTCAAAATAATGGACAAATATTACTCAGTAATTTCATAAATCTTCAATAATAAAAATAGTAAGATTAGCGCTATTTTATGAAAATAACAATTTCATCCATTAAAGTTAAAATTTTCAAATAATAATATAATTTTATAAAATAAAATAAAAAGTGTATTCTTGGCCTTTTTCTAAAAAAAACCATAAATTTACTTTTTATAATTTTAATTACATTAAGTGTGTATTTAGTCTTTTTCTAAAAATAATCATAAATTGTGTGTTGTATAGTAACAAAAACCATGTGGTGGTAATGTTCTCTACAATGCCACCTGCAATGGAGAGGAGCTATTTGCATGCAGCTTGTGATAATTGATGCAATTGAATTAATGGTTTAATTGTTATTTTGGTAAAAGAGTAGGGATATAGATGCATACATTTCAATCTTCTTGACTAGGTCTATGAGTATTAGGCAATGTTTCTATCCATTAAAAAATATAAAGATATATATTTTTCATTTGGTTTCTTATATATTTCAATACCTAATATTTTCATTATGAACTCTTTAGATGACAGCCATTTACATGTGAAAGGAAATCATGTGTCAAAATTATAGAGTAAATACAATACCATGACATTTACTTTTAGATTGTTACTTATACCATGTATCATGGTAGTTTTCAATATGGTGTATAATTACTTAGGATAGTTTCCGATATCATATATAATTTCCTTGATATTATTGTCAAAGTTGTTTAGTTGTTGAGAGACTCGGGTAAAACATACCATAATATGGAAAAAAACATTTGCATTTAACATTAATTATAAATAAATATTTTTTGCTACCTAACAAATCTTCAATGTAATCATTGTCCCTCTTGAACAAAAACTTGATATGTTATAGAGTTTTATAAAAACTCATCTCAATGGAAAGATACTTGTATTTCTTTCAAGTTGTAAGCAGGTGAAAGTGAACAATTTCTTTTGTACTCAATAGCAGTACATTTCTGTCATTTTGTCTCCTTCCGAGTTTTCTTATTTGAAATAGAGTCCGAGGGTGTGACGTTTCCATCTATAAATGGTACAATGATGTGATTGCTTTAATATTGAAACTCATGATCCAAAAATTTAACTTATCTTCGCACTCTATGCAGGTAAAGTTTTTTTACGAATCATTTAAGTATACCTGTGAGATGTCTTCATGGTCGCGTGAAACAAACTCAAAGGATGCTGGTACTTCTTAATTATACAGAGGAAAAACATTCCCTTCTCTTTGCAACTGATGTAGCTTCAAGGGTCTTAGATTTTCCAGCTAATGATTGGGTGGTTCAGGTGAATTGTAATCTAAAGGTAGTTATATTCACTCATTGAACTATGCTGAAATGGAAGAATTGCTTAATAGTCTAGTCCTATTCTTGTACACTGTATGTGCTTGCACTAATCTTATTATTTTGTTTTGGAACCTAAAGGTGGATTTCCCTAAAGATGTGCCATCTTACATTCATCATGTTGGTCGCACAGCTTGCTTTAATGCTAGGGCCATTTGTTGTGTTTTTAATGCCTTCTAAAATGAAAATGTTGATGTAGCTGTAGGTGGCTAAGATTCCAGTTAAAGTGATTAAGGTGTGCTATTTATTGTAATAGTGGAAAAGCCTCTTTGATAGCATTGATGGCCATTTGTTATATTTTGGGTTTTAGTCTTTTTTTTTTTAAGCTTCAATTATATTCCATCATATTAAAAAGAATGTGTCTTTCAATATTTTTTGGGTGACCACATAGGCAAATGCAAGTAAGATACAGTCTGTCTCAACTCCACTAGCAGCACTTCTATCAAAAGATCCAGATCTGAAATATATGGCACAGCGGGAGGTCAATACATTTACGATCGGATAAGGAAATATTTGACATATCAAAGTTACCAATAGAATACTTCTCTCTCTCTTTAGGTCTCCCTACAGCTCCCCGGATACCTTTCTTAAAAAGGAGTGGAAGCAAACTGAAAAAGATGGAGACTGTAAGTGCTTACCATGAACAAGATGCTGAAGATAGCGAAAGAAGTGAGAATGAAGATGCCAGTGCAGATGGCGCAGATAAGGACTTCTTACAACATGTTACAAGTGGAGAGTCAAAACAAGTAAAACAACACTCTAAAATAGATTATCGCTTTAACAATAAAGATTCCGATATTCTATCTCTAGAGTATGAGAAAATGAGATCCAGGAATGACGATGAAGGGGATGATGTATTTTTTACTAAAAAGAGGCCAATTGAAGATGGAGACACCGAACCAACCAGTCGTGTCTATATGAACCACTTGGCTCTAGGGCAGCTTATTCATGTGTGTCCCAATACAGTAAACACAAATCCATCCACCTTAATCTCCAGGAGCGCATCTGAGAAGAGAAGTAAGGGTGACAAGGATTTTCACTGTGACTTAGCTAAAGTTCTCAAAGCATCGCGATTCATGTCTCCTAGACACCTCTGAATGGGGGTTCATCCGGTGCAATTTAAACCACAGATATCCACAGATCTTGTTCGAAGCACAACAATGGAGGGTCGACTGTTTGCAAAAAGATTAGCAAACAAAACCCTCCCCCAAGTCTGAGAGGCACCGGGACAGTTTCCGCCTTTCAGAGCAAAAATCTTTCAACGTTGGCCGTGACGGTGTGATATTGAAGAAACTCCAAGAAGACCCCGTCGCAGCCCAGCGAGACTGTCCAGGTGAGGAAGATGACAATGCATATTTGGGGTCAAGGTAAGATGGAAGTTAAACCCTATAGTCCTTTTAGTCGAAATTCGATAGCACTACCATGAAAAAAATGTAATTGATTCAGCATAGAGAAGTGATTTCAAAATGATATTGGATTTATACGGATTTGCTATTTGTTTTATTAACTAACAAATATAACGTGAATCTCATTGTAGGAAGGATTCCAATGAAATAAAATTTTCCCTGTCAATGGAAGAGATGTTGGAACTGGAGGATTCAAAACCCTTCTTCGCAACAGCACAACATATATCGACGTCTATAGGCAATAAAAGCACAAGTAGTGCAGTAAAGAAGAGAGATTAATGAGCAAATCCATACCTCGGCGCAATAAACATCTCTAGCAAAGGTGGTGGTGAACAGAGGTACGCTCCAATAGACAGCTCTAGCAGAGGTGGTGAACACATGTAGGAATAGAGATGCCATGAACAGATGGAAAACATGCAAGAATCACATGTGGCCAGCTACAACAAAGCCAGGATAAGGCATAAACATAGAAGCTAATGTCACTAACATTTTATGTTAGCTAAGTAATGTCATATTGGAGATAGCATTAATCTATGAATATTAGCTATGATTTCTCAATGTTGTTTTAACCTTAAGTTTGAACCTCTGAATAGGAAACTACCTCAAATTTTTTGATTGGTGGAAAGAATTGGATTTATATTGGTTTTTGTGATTGAATTTATATTGGGCGACGGCCACCGGATTCAACTTAACGATAAGTTGGTTAAATTTACATTGGGTTTTGTGTAGACAAATGAAAATTGGGTTTTGTGTAGACAAATGAAAATAGCAGCAAGCCCAATCATAGTGTCCCTGCCAGCCTGAAAGTAGGGACTAACTGAAGGCAGGGACTAATAAAGAGTTTTATCCTAGGGGCGCTCGACATTTTTTTTCCTTAACTTTCCAAGTATCTTTTGTTTTCTCCGAATACTGAGATCAGGAATCCTTATTCTGGAAAAGGCATGACCTCGAATGCCCATTTCGACTAATGCTGGAAATGATCGTTTCTAATGCTAAATTAAGTTTTCTAAATATATTGTGAGGGCGCCAACTTGAGATGTATAAGTCGAAGCTAGGGTAAAATTGGATGAGTATTTACTAATTTTTACATTATTTAACATTTCAATATTATTAATTTAAAATATTTTAAAAATTATGAGTTATTAATAATTATAAGTTCATAATAAGTTAGTTTAATTTTCAAAGTAGTTTGATCATCAAATTATACATTTATAATTTATAATTTTTTATATCTTAATAATAACATTTATTTAATTTTCAAAGCCAATTTACTGACACAGTTTAAAATAGAAAATTGGCAGTCATATGCCATCACTTCTAACAGAAATTGTCACTCTTTAAATTGAAATTCCATACCACTGTAATGAAAACTATTCCTATTTAAATTGAAAATGTATTGTATAGTATAAGTTCATTCCATAATGCTTTGTACCTATTTTCATTTTAGCATCATATATTCTTTGTGAAAATCTATATATGAGAATAATGAGCAAGCAAAGCTATGGGAAACAAGTCCCTATTTAAATTAAAAGGCACCCATCCATACTTCATTTATGTTTGCAATGATATTATATGTTATAGGTTGCATACCAAATCAAACATTTTGTATAATTTTTTTTAATTTAATAATATTTTCCATTGTAATAGTCTTTGTGGTTCTGTGAAAAATCTCCTTTATACATTTGACGGTTCCCCTTGGCCTGAGAACAGGCTCGAAGGCCTAGAGCAGCGCAGGAAGATGCTCTTGCACATTATGTCTTTGCATTTGTCTCTTTGAGAAATACAATTTCATAAAAATTATTGGTTGTATATTTTTGTTAAAATTTAAATTTTAATTGCATAAAAAAATTAACATCACTACAAGTCAAGTGGGATGAGTAGTTGTTAAACAAATACTAAAAATTAAAGTAATTATCATATCCTTATAATTATCTAAAAATAATAAAACAAATACTATTTAATAAACCAAAAGAAAAAACCGATATTAAGTATAAAACTTTAGTGAATTATAGATTTAAATAATTAAATAGTGAATTCTTAAGTGAAGCTTATTTAAAACTTATTTAAGAAGTGTTTAAGCATAACTAACACAACCACAAGTAAAGTGGCTAGTGAATGACCCAACCACTTAGTTTTGTGAAGATAGCTAGTTGTTAAACAAAGGATAAAGTATATAAATTTATATTCATTGTTCATACATTGTTAAAGTTAATATAAGCACAAAACAAATACTATATAATAAACAAACAAAAAACAAAATCAAATTGTTACCCGTTTCTTTAACCACCATTTAACTGAAGCTTATTTAAATTTTAGTAAGATACATTTAAGCATAACAAGATATGAAAAGACTATGAAATAAATCCCTGATGTACAGGATTACACTTGGGTTAATCTTGTCGATCAAGCAAATCAGGATTACACTTGGGTTAATCTTGGTTATCAAGCAAGTCCAAAATCTAAATGCCTATAGACATAGCAAGATACGGTGGCGATGAAATGAATATCCAGTGTACACTTGTTAGACTTTTGGGGTGGAGTACCATCTATGATTTTTCATCTATGGGCGACACTTATCCAGATTCAGTCTAAGGGAGTCACCAAAACCCTTAATTAAAGATTTCAAAAAATAAAATAGTTAACATATGATAAGGAGAGTTCATGATAGTTTATTAGATACAACTATCCATTATTAGATACAACTATAAGCTTAACTCCATTGATGATACAACTATTAGCTTAGTTTCAACTCCAATCATCAATTTTACTTGAAGTTTAATTAATTATATATATTAACTTTTAACTCCAATGATTTTACAACTATTAACTTAACTTCAACTCAACTCTAATCATTGTTATATTGGATAATTATTAGCTTACTTATTAGATACAATTATTAGTTTAACTCCAATAATTCTACTACTATTAGCTTAACTTCAATTTTAATGAAAGTTATATTGGATAACTATTAGATTAAATCTTAATACAATAAATATAAACCCATTTTTTTTATGGATGTACAATACAAACTATTGTGTTTCAATTAAATTCAATATATATATAAAAAACAAAAACAAATCAAATAAGTATTTCGGGATCCAACAATTCTATTTCTAAAAGAATCAATACAAACATTTTTTGTAGATCTATTTCTATATGATTTCGTCCCAAAGATTATCTTTAAAAAATTAAATCACTATTTTTATGGATCCATGATCAGCACAATATCATTTCTAATAAATTTAACATAAAAATTTAAATCAGTATTTGACACATTCTTTTGAAAGAAAAAAGTAATATCATAAGAAATAGACATGAACAAGAGATATTTTGTCTATGTTTTTTTCATCTATGGATGAGAATGAGACAAGTGTACTTTCTAGAGTAATTCTATGGTGTGGTTTAAAATTCATAATTAATAATTATAAAAAATAAGAAATAGCTCAAGTGATAACTGCACTTTATGGTGGTTAAGAAAAAAAAGCTCATGTGATACTAATATGCATAAGTTTTAGTAAAATTGAATGGGTGTTGAACAAGTGTTGAAGTAATGTGCACTTCATGAGATAGTCAAACACCTAATAAATTTCTCTAAACTCAGGTGATATCTGCATTTACTGGCATGGTAATGTGCAATTCATGTGACACTAGAAGTACATCTCACACTTCGGAGTCAATTAATGTGCATAAGGCTTAGTGGAACTCCATTTGGAATCAAAGAGTTGTTATATTAACTACAATAACCTTATATTAACTTTAAAAAACTATTAGATACAACTATTGTTAAGAATTGTAATCTCAACCAACCACTATCAATAGTGCATTAATTAGTTAGTTAGTTGAGTAATTGAGTTAGTCACATTACCTAGAATTAGTGGCCCATTGTATTTGATGACCCATGGTATTTACCCATGGTTATTTTGTTATGTAATCCCATAAAATACAGTTGCTTAATATTGAGAAGGCAATCAATACGTCCATAGTGCTTCTGTCTTCTATCTTGTTTTATTTAACATGGTATCATAGCTTACGGCCTAATCCTAGGGTAAGCATTTTCACAAAGTGGAAAACACTTTCACTCACAAGTCAAGATCACCCTTTTCACATAGTGAAAAGCACTTTTCACATAGTGGTAACATCTTTTATTCCTAGATTGCATTCTTTTTTTTCTAGATCTATTTTTGGGTTGCTTTTTGCCACCGCCACTTGAGCATTACTTGAACACCGAACTGCAAGGTCTTACACCATTTTTTCACCGGAAATTTTACTGGGTTCTACAAGTGCAACCAGAGTGGTGGTAACTCTCTTATCCTCTTCACAAGATATGGAAAAATAAAAATAAAAAGAATGCAATTTAGGAATAAAAGATTTGGCGAATGTGGGATTCTAACTCAAAGTGCTTTGCACTCTATGAAAAGGAGGATCTGGGTTTATGACTGAAAGTGATTTCCACTCTGTGAAAAGGCTTACGCTAAGATCAGATCAAGGCAGAAGCTTTGATACCATATAAAAGAAAACAATAGAATAGACAAAAGCACTACAAGCCTATTGATCTACATATTTCAACAACTATTAGATTAAATCCACTTGACTTTAACTATAAACTTAACAATCACAAATTAAATGATTATTATATTAGATTACCTATTACATATAAATAATTCACATATTCTTTAGAAAAAAAAAAGTTATTAATGTGTCAAATATATGGCTTTCGACCTAGTCCAGTTTTACTCCATATTTAATATGCCCAGTCCCAGTCTAAAAGGACGGGTGGATTAAGCTATATTTCATAGTAAATCTTCTTCGGTATTTCAACTTTCAACTGTCCAGTAATCTGAAAGAACTGTTCAACGTTAAGTAATTTGCTCTGTCTTAGCTGTTCAAAACAATTGACAAATATTACGCAGTTAATAAGACGTAATTTATTGCAAGAAGACAGGTTGATTAAACTCATATTTCAAGTGAGAACAATCTCTTTCTTTCTTTAATTTTTTTATTTTCATAAATTTGTAGTTATGATCCAAGCTGTTACAGACCTATCTTCATGGTAAGAACAATCTCTTTCGTTATTTTTTTATTCTCATCAATTTGTAGTTATGATCCAAGCTGTTACAGATATCTTCGTGGTAAATCCTCCTCTGTATTATATAGTTCTGTCCAGTAGTCTTAAAGTAGAATTGGCGTTTATGTAAATCTTCCTCGGTATTATATAGTTTTGTCCAGTAATCTGAAAGTAGAATTGGCTAGCGTTGAGTAATTTGCACTTGTTCAAAATAATGGACAAATATTACACAGTAATTTCATAAATCGTCAATAATAAAAATAGCAAGATTAGCGCTATTTTATTAAAATAACAATTTCATCCATTAAAGTTGAAATTTTCAAATAATAATATAATTTTATAAAATAAAAAAAATGCAACATTTACGTTACTTGCTATATTAATTATTTTTTATAATTTCAATCACATTACTTGTAATATTAATTATTTTTTATAATTTCAATCACATTACTTGTATTCTGGGCTTTTTTCTAAAAATAACCATAAATTTACTTTTTATAATTTCAATCACATTAAGTGTATATTTAGTCTTTTTCTAAAAATAATCATAAATTGTGTGTTGTATAGTAGCAAAAGCCATGTGGTGGTAATGAACTCTACGATGCCACCTGCAATGGAGAGGAGCTATTTGCATGCAGCTTTTAATAATTGATGCAATTGAATCAATGGTTTAATTGTTATTTTGGTAAAGGAGTAGGGATATAGATGCATACATTTCAATCCTCTTGACTAGGTTTATGAGTATGAGGCAATGTTTATATCCATTAAAAAATATTAAGATATATATTTTTCATTTGGTTTCTTATATATTTCAACACCTAAGATGACAGCCATTTACATGTGAAAGGAAATCATGTGTCACAACAATAGAGTAAATATAATAGCATGACATTTACTTTTAGATTGTTAATTATACCATGTATCATGGTAGTTTTCAATATCATGTATAATTAATTATGATAGTTTTGAATATCATATGTAATTTCCCTGATGTTATTGTCAGAGTTGTTTAATTGTTGAAAGACTTGGGTAAAACATACCATAGTATGGAAAAAAAAACATTTGCATTTAACATTTATTATAAATAAATATTTTTTGCTAGCTAACAATGTATTTATAATATGTCAAACCGTAATAAATATGTGTTAAGACTGAACTTTGGTCCCATTGAAATTATAATCTATTATTAATCATTGAAGATTTGTTGATTCTCCAATGGACAAATTTTCCAATGCTTATTATATGGGAGGAAACTAAACATTATGTTTAACTTATGAAAGTCTAACAATGTTAGAAGCACCACTCCTATGAGAATAATTTCTTTTATACATATTTTATAATTATATAAATTAAAAAAATCCAAATCTCAAAGAATAATTCATGGTAAAATATATAAACATTTATAGGGGTGGCAGGAGCGGGGGGGTTCCTCCTGGATCCCAGATGACATGTAGAACAAACCTTCGCGTGGGGTCTAGGAAATAGAACAAACAATGAAGCTGAGTGGCTGGCACTTCTTCAGGGTCTACATCTTCTAAGCACTAAAAAACTTCGAAAGGTTCTGATATTCGGAGACTCCAAACATGTCATCTTCAAACTGATCAATGGTTACCCCTCTGGAGCAGTCAATTTTCGCCGCCTGTTTGACAAAGCCAAGCTTCTCATTTCTAAATCCTACGATACACTCCACATCTTTCGGCACAATAATTCTGTAGCGGACACTCTGGCTAACATGGGAGCCACTCTCCCACAAGGTCATTACAGTCAGAACGGAAACCCTCCTATCCTCAAATTCATCCCTTAATGTGGTGTCGGAAGTCTCCCCTGCGATCTCATTTTATGCGGCTTATCTCATTGATACTTTTATCCTTCCCTCATTTCATAAGAAGTCTCAAAGGCCCCCCTCCTCTACCTCCTTTTCTTTCTTTCTCTCCCCCTTCCTTATCCCCTTTCCCTTATCCCTCCTTCCCCATCTCTTTTAAACCCCTTCTTTTTTCCTTTCCCCCTACCCTTATCCCTCCTTTCTCCCCTCCACCCTTCGCCCTACGTCACCTCCCATCAGCTGGCCTCCACTCCACGCTGCTTCCCGACAGCTCCATCCATTTACTACGTTTTCCTGCATTCACCCCTCCCTCCGCCGCGTGGCTTAACTTCTGCCCTCTCTTCCTCTCGGTTTTTGCAGAATTAATGGCCAATCGGCCCTGGGTTAAATGCCTCTCCTCCTCGCACGCTCAATGTCCCTTCGACCATTATGCTATGTCTTCTCCTCGCAACGATATTCCTATTCACTCCGCTCCATTTCTCAACTCTGATTCTCATGAGGCTGGGCGAGTTCTTCTGAATGTAGTCGCAGGTGTTGGAGAAGGGTGGCTGCAGGGTATCCCTTGGCAAGCACTCCCTCTCACCCATCCTTTGTGAAGGAAAGGCTTGCTCTTGCATCCTTTTCCACTTGCTCTTGCAGCTCCCTCTCCGCATTGTGGTCTTCAAGCCTCGACTCTGGTATAACTCTTACGCATTCAGGAAATTTGGGGAGAAGCACGATCTTGGGTTGTCATTGCACAGGGTGGCAGGAGGGTGCTGTGGGCACTTTGGTCTGTAAAGAAAGGCACGGAGGTTCCTCGCTGCAACAGGAGCTCATAGTGCTCATTATTTTTCTCAGTGGTCCCATCGGTCGAGAACCAAGCTTGTGTCCTTACTGGCTCTACTCGTGCCTTGCACAGTCACTTTGCTCGAATAGAGATCTCTACAGGAGCAGAAAGAATGTCTCAGGAAGGTGAAAGTGCAGGAATAATGGATGTAAAAAAGAACCTGAGGCGTCTGTATGAAATGCTAGCAATTGGCATAATGGAAAACAAAGAAATTGCGCGGGAGGTTAAGAGCATAGGAGAAACAGTGAGCTACACCTCTTTGCAGATCAGCAACCACGACGCTCAGATTGATAATAATGAGAGCAACCTTAGAGAGATTATGGAAAAAGTTGACAGGATTCAGGAATATCTCCAGCATCTGATTACCATGAACCAGGGTAGCAGGGTGAATGGAGCCACTGCAGAAGCTGAGCACCCAATGGAGGAAGAGTCTGTAGTTCAACCCAGGAATTTTAGAGGCAATCCTTAATCTGTTTTCCTTTAATTATGCTTAAATGTTCTACTGTATTTTACTATGTAATCAGTTTATAAGGGTATATACTACCCGCGACATTAGCTGTTTTAGAAAAACTTTGTGTGTAGTTTTTTGGAAAACTCCTCGAATAAGCTTTCTGTGCAACAATTTTGATCTGCATGAATACTTTGTTTTGCCACTACTGTAATGAATGGTTGTGCATAACTTGTTTTATAAAATCCTTTTATAGTTTCTATTGAAAAATATATATATAAACATTTATATATATATTTTAATGTAATATATATTTTTGTCTTATTTAGAGAGAACTTTCAAGATGTTAGTGTTTAAGTTTATCCATAGACACTCATTAAAATGTTTATTTAGAATTTTTTAATATTATATTTTATGATGAAAATAAACCAAAATTGGACATGACAAGACTAAAATTATTATCAATTTTTTTTTATATATTAAACCACTTTTACCTCAAACTAATTGTTAGGTGAAAAATGATTCTTAAATTTTATGGTTTATTGTTTTGTAAAAAGTAATTGTTTTAACCCCCCAAAATAGTATTCATTAGTATAATGTGACCTTGAGACCATTGGGTTAGTGACAAATGACCCCCAAAAAAAAAAAAACTTGAAACATTTGGTTGGTGAGAAATGACAAAAAATAATATTATCCATTACCAAAATATGCCTTTTAAAACATTTGGTTGGTGAAAAATGTAAATGAAAAAAATATATATTTCTCATCAACACAATATTTCTAATAAAAAATTTGGTTTATGAAAAATGTCTAAGATTTTTTTTATAGATTGGATCTTACAAGGCCTTTCGAACTCAAAGATATCAAGAATAACTTACGAGATGAGTGTAGGGCCTTGTCCATTCGCAGATTAAAACAAAAAGACCAGCTATTCATAGATATAAGCAACGGGATAATTAAAGAATAGGTGGATTAATTTAGACATTATAACATCCAACAGTAGCGATGAAGGAGATCAAGCTAAAGGAGAGGTAAATGGCGAGGGTTTGTTGCATCCATGCAAGGATTTTGATAGATCAATGAATGTACACTACTATGGTTTCCTTTAACTTTGAACGGTGGGTTTGTTGCATCCATGCAAGGATTTTGACAGATCAATGAATGTACACTACTATGGTTTCCTTTAACTTTGAACGGTGGTAGAAGCGGGAGAATAAATGCAAATACAAATCAAAATATATATAGTATGTCCTTTTCCATTTTTGACTCTACAAAACTTTGTTATTTTTCACTATTGATTTTAGAAGGAATAATAGGGACCACCCTTTTATAGCTATCTCCTGCCTATTTTTAAGAGGATAATTATAAGAGTGTTGTTGGGTAGGATAATAGAAATCATCCGAGGTTTAATGAATGATATATATTTAGCTTTTTATGGAATATAATAATAATATCAAATATAGTATTATTGTTTAAGATGTGTTTTAATGGTCAAGGCCATCTTAATAATTAAGTTCAAATTTTATTGGACTTGAATTCATGGATTATAAGTTTATAGAGTTAACAAGTTTCAAATGAAACATTAATTTAACAAAAAATAATTATAAGGTAGCATGGTGTAAAAAATCCATTTTTTCCCAAATATATTAGGACTCAAGAAGAACCAAAAATAAATGGAGGCAAAACTTTATTAGAACTTTAAAACTAAGTTAAGATAGATTTGCTCATTTATTTAATTCTTATATTCTTTTTTACTACTATGGTTTAGCTTTTATTTATGTTATATTAATAGTTGGCTTGTTATGTTCTTTTTTATTACATTGTAAGTGTTTTTATTGTGCGAAGAATTGAGAAGACGATGCTCGAGTTCATCTTGGTCATCCATTTGCAAGATTATCTTAGCCATTAATTTGTTGAATTATAACTTTATTTTCATATTTTTCCCATTATGCATGCAACAACTGTTGATGTGTTATACTACATGCAATAATTATCATGTCTTGGTATTAACATATAGTCATTGCATGCATCCATCTTTTCGATTCTCTCTTTTTTTACCTCTGTAAAAGAATTATTGTGACAAGCCTAGATAGAACTTGGATTTCATGGAAATGTGGAGGGAATTATTTGAACCCAGCCCATTCATCATTGTGATGAATGAGAATCCATCTAATACTACCATTATGCCCAAGGGCTCTAACTACAGGCTTTATATTATAAACAACATCAATAACATCCACAGGCCCAAAGCCTCTTGCATCACATTCAACGAAAATGATTTTCATTTCTTTGGTTACTATAATGCCCAGGATTTGATGGTCGTAAAGGAGGAGTCATTTCAGGGAGAAGCACCAAGGGGAGTCATTGCTACATTATCCGGAGTACGTAGGTTTCATACTCTCAGGGTCGGGGAGTAGTACAGGGCCACAAGGTAGGTGTGTTAATTGATGGGGGAGCAACCCGCAACTTCATTGATGCAGTATGGGTGGCTAAGCGGGGTATTCCGACAGAAAAATTTTAGGTATTCACCATAGTGATAGCAATTAATTTACCCTAAAAGATAAATTTGAGGGATTTTCCATAGCATTCCTTTTTAAAGTTATTCCGACAGTGAAATTTGAGGGATTTGAGGTACCCTATATTACATATATTTTTACTATGAGTTCGATATGGTGGCTGTTGATCAAGGTTTTAAATAGCATGGATAGTTTTGATCATTTCCTAATATGTGATCCAACATCAAAAAATATAGGCTTAAATGATTAACATTAAACTTTGGGGTTCATGGGACATGCCTGGTGTCAACCTAGGACATCATACATACCCTATATAGGGAATATTTGGCCTACAAGTGAGATATGGATGTCAATTAAAAGTCTGGTGTGATAGATATTGTTTTCATGGATTATTAAGTCATGGTACAAGGGAAAGTTTTAGGGGTGAAATTTTTCTCATGGGCTAATTTTCCATTTTTTCCCCCAAGACCATAAAACACTAGAAGCACCCTTAATATCTTTTACATGCAAAAAAATTACTTGATTTCGACCATCCTTATAAAATCTCAATCATTCTCTCATACTTTGGCTTGCTTATCTCTCTTCTCGCTATTATTTTTGTCCATTAGAAGCCACCTAAGTTGCCCTTCACAAAAAGGGGAAAAGAACGAGAAGAAAGGATGACGGAGGGAAAATAACTAGCATGTCGAAATCAGAAGGAAATATTTCATATTTAGGACTACATGTGAGATCTCACAAGGTCTTGTGCATGTCACATGATCCCTAATAACAAGTTTTATGGTCAAAATTATAAAATTTTGTATTTGGACCATGGCATGGGAACAAACAACCATACTTGTTATACCAAAAATAAAAAAGTGGATCATATCTTACTCATACGATAAGGAATATATATTCCCACCATATCCTATTTATAGCCTAAATATTCTCTATGTAGGTCTTGTATGGTGGCATTGGGACCTCATGTTCATAGGCACTCATGAGTCTAAAAGGAAAATTTTATATCCTAAGACCCTAGGTTTTTTTCTTAGACTATAGACTATTTCATGTGAACCATCCATGTGAACCCATGAGAAGTTCTGCAGAAATTTCTTAAATAATAATGTAGTATTGCTTATTGCCTCAAAGATATGATAGCCTAAAAAATGATGCCATGCTTTTAGGATCAATCAAGCCTTGGGTTGCATGATATGGATGCTTAGCTTTAACAGTTGAACTACCTTTTCCATGGAAATGCACATTCACCGTCGTGAATTTAATGTAGTAACAGATAAAGGAAAGGAAAACCTATAGAAGATAAAGGGAAGGCAAACCTTACCACCACACCCAATGCTGAGATCACCTTGCTTCCAAGTCATGGGAAGGGAAAACTGAGGATGATGTCGGCTACTTTTTCCCAATCAGAAAATAAAAATACAAATATTAACAACTCTTAGCAACTATTGAAAAAATTCCAAATATTACACTGTACGGACATGATTAATACAACTTCACATTTTATATATATCCCCTTGTCGAGGACATTAAAAACATAATTACTATTAAAAATGACATTTCTTCAAAATTCCTTGGATTTGATTTTGATTGTTTAGTTTGCAAAGTTTAATGTTTATATGTATCTTTGTTTTTATTTATTATCATGAATTGTGATGCCTACATGGGTTGTTGACAAATTTTCCCTTGTGATCCCCTTCAAAGTGATCTTACTGACCCAGGGAACTATTTTAATTGAAACCTCCCTAAAATGGTGATGAGTTGTAAACTCCCATTAGTTTTTTTTTATGTGCTTTATAGAAAAGGTCATCAAACATAAAATAGAGTATGGAGGTGGTTTGGATCCATAATATGGTCACATTGGTTATTGTCTCCCAATGTCATAAGGTGACGTTTACAATTTTGTTGATTGTTATTATTTATCCATTCACAATTACACTTGTATGGGTCTCAATGACTTGAGACACTTTCTTGCTCATTACCTTATTAAAGGGGGTGAATGATAAAAGCTTATTAGTTCATCTTTGAATATTTTAGATAAAAAGTAGGCCTTAGGGGGTGAATGATAAAATCTTATTAGTTCATCTTTGATATTGTAGACAAAAAGTAGGCCCTACACATTAAAAATGGCATACCTAAATAGAATATGGAGGTGACCCTGGGTTTGTAATATAGTTATACAAGTTACTGTGTCTTGGTGTTATAAGTTCAACTCATATCTATAAATGCCTTTGTGATTAAATTAAAGTTCCAAGTAAAATTCACTCTCAAATAGTACACAAAGACAAGCTTAGATATGAAATGTGTGTGTGTGTCCATGTGAATGCCCATCTTCTAGTATTATAAGTTGGGAATTTACCTCTATGTTTTCAATCACTCTTTTACTATGTAAAATAAATCCCATGGGAATCAAACATTGGTCAATAGTGTAGTGTAATGCTGGAAGATTTGATAGGGGCCTTACAACTTGAGAAACCAATTTTTTTTTTCCTTGAGATATGTTCGCTTATAAGGACAAAGATGTAAAAACATTTGATCCACTTCTTCAAAGTAACACTATGAGCATTATTGAAAAGCTTTTCGCTTCATTCCATTTTAAACCAAGACCAAAATGTCCTTAAGAGTACAAAGAAAGTTAGATTTTGTGTTAAGATTGATATCCACTTCTTATGCCTTGGATGTTCTTGGTAAAAATGAGGGTATGGATGGGGAGGTTGTCCAAAACAAACTTGTTGGGTGACATTTTGGTAGCACCATGATAGGTGGTATTGTACTACATTTCTGCAAGGGGGGTGTTGTTGATGTATTTGTAACTTTGGAATATATTCTGATGTATATTGTCATTGTATGTTGTTGTACCCCAATTGGGGATGTGCGTTACCCCTTTTACGGGATGTCTAAATTGTGTCTAGACCTTGAGGTACAACCTCTATGGTAAGTTGGGGAAATAGTCCCCAGTGTAACATCATGTAATATGTAATTGTGGTCTCTATAGGAGAAATGGGACCCCCCATGTGAGATGACATGTAATCTCGAGTATTATATTTGGTCAGTGACTTGAAAGGGTATAAATAGGGAGGTTCTCTCCCTCATTTATACACACCTCACACTCTCTCTATGGTGCATGAGAGAGAGAGACGAATAGAGGAGGAGATAGAGACAACTGCTAAACATTTCTTATTACTAATTTTGATCATCTTACTATTCTGAAGAAGTTTGTGGGGTTTTATCCTTTATGGTTTCCCCGATGAAAATATTTGTGTCTTGTGTATCTTTTATATCCTATGCATTTTGTTGTACTTGTTATTCTTTCAAATAAATATCCTAGATAGTCTAATCGTATCTTAAGGAAAACTAACATGGTATCAAAGCCTCTCTGAAAGAAGGCACTGTGCATCTGCGAGAACTAAGGCTTCCTGGTTGAAGGTGTTCTCTCCACATATCATCAAGCAAGGAGGTCTAGGCTGAATCACCTCACTAGGGAGCATATGTTGGTGGTATAAGTTTATGAATGAGAGAAGTTTCAATGTGCAGCTGAAATACAGTTATGATGGTAGCTAATGGAAATTAGGGTTTCATGCTTGAAAACCCTAGAAGACTGAATTTAGTAATTCTAGAACTTTCGCTATAACATGAGATTGGAGAACTTACCGATGGCTCTAGTGATGCAGGAGCATCGTGGCATGCCAGCAATGTGAAGAGTTGGTCACATGGTGTGGCATATTTTTGGTTTTTTTTCTGAGTCATAGTTTGTTACCGCTGATAGGAATGATGGTGGATCATGACTCCCTGCGAGGAGATCAAGCCCCAGGTTTTTTATTGTGATAGGGACATTTTCATCATTCTTTGTAGTTGTTTTTCTTCAGTTACAAGACCACTCAAGGTGGGCATAACAATTTAGCTTAAATTGGCAGATTAGAGAAGTAGAGGGGGTTATGCTCTTTAGCGTGAGAATTCCAATTTACAGAGAGAAGGACAGACCTACATTTGGTTCCACTTGTAAATATTTTGAAAAGCCTGAAGAAGGAGAGTCAAGTTGTGTGTTTGTTCTATTTCTCAATAGAAGGATTAGTTGTTTGTTTGTAGTCTTGTTAGCCTAGATGCATGTGTTGTTTGAACTGTGTATCCGTGCAGAACCGACTTCGGAGGTTTTCTGAACATCTGTGTATTACTGTGAAATTGTTGATTCACGTGTTAAATCATTGCTTGAATAGTTGAAATAGATTGTATATGCATGCATAGAAGTGTTAGGCTAATGAATATTGAAGATTGTAGGTTGGATTGATTGATTCCCTGATCAATTAATGCAACACGCAGATTTTCTACCCTTAACATGTTTTGCATAGAATGAATGGTGGGGATTGAGTTCGCAGATGAAGATCTGACGGTCCAGGAGAGATCCACAATGAAATTTGTGAGGCCAATAACAGATCTATAGAGGTCTGTGAGATCCGCATCAAAGAGTAGATCGACGGTCATGGAGAAGGCCACAAAGATCTGACGACTGGAAAAATTGCGGAAGACAAGTTGCCGGGGAGAAACTTTGGAAAGTTGGTCGGGCACCCCGCAACCCGCTTTCAGAAATCTTGTTGCGGAAAAGCTATTGCAGAAGTAGAATTGCGGGGAGTTAATTTTAGAGAAGAATTTGGCCAAGAGTTAAATTTGGTAGTCCTGCTAAGTGTACGAACAACCAGATCCTGTAAGTGCTGGTTGGGTTGGTTGTGGTTGATCCAACCTACACCAATTTTGGTATCAGAGCAAGGAGAAGCTCATGTGAGAGAGAAGTGTAGCAATAGAATTGTTGAAGGAGCAAAGAAGAGTGCTCAAGAGGTTCTAGATAGAGGACCAACATTACCAAAAAACCAAGAATAGAGAAGGGGATTGGTGAGGTAAGTTGTAGTAGTGTGAAAGAGAATTGTTATTGCAGAGGTTTAGTGCAAGAGGATGGATGCATGCATAGGTAGAGAAAGAGGTCATGACAAAATTCGACCAGTGGTGAACGCAAAAGTTTTGGAGGAAATGAGGGAGCTACGAGCACGTCTGGAATCCATGGAAACAAACAGATGAAGAGACCCAGGAGTAGGGGATGTAAGTGAACCTAAGGATGAAGATAAAAGAGAATAAGTTGCAACTATGCAAGAAACACCTGAGCTAAGGTATTTCAAATCGATTCTAGGAGCAACTTCAAGGCTGAAACCTGAGTTTTCTACCTATGATGGAATTCTCATTGTTGAGCATCTCATTGAATGTATCAGTGAGCTGGATAAGTACTTTGAGTATGATGAGGGTGAAGAAGACAAGAGAGTCTGATTGGTTGTGACAAGGCTGAAAGGGCATGCATCCTTGTGGTGGAATAGTATGCAAGCAGAAAGAAGGAGGAACAATAAGTCATTGATAAAGAGCTGGGATAGGATGGTAGCAAAGATGAGGGCTAAGTTCTTGCCCAAACATTACCAATTAATTCTACATGGACAGGTACAAAACCTTAGACAAATATTGTTAACAGTAAGAGAGTACATTGAAGAGTTATACAAAGTAAACCTAAGGGCAAGATATGTGGAAGAGTCAATAGAAAAGGATGCTAGATATGTCAATGGTCTAAGGATGGATATCCAAGAAGAGCTTAGCATGATATCACCTAGAACGATGGACGAGGTGTATCAATGTTCCTTGATGGCAGAAGAAAAGATAAAAAGGAAGCAGAGCTTCAACTAGAAGAAGAGGACAAGTAGCCGGAAGAGGAAGATTTGGAGAATAGAGGGGAGAGTCCAGTAACTTTAACTAGTAAGAGCAGCATGGTAGAGGAGGTGACTCTGGTAGAAGAGGACCTTGCCAAGGAGGTAGAGGTAGAGAAAGAGGCAGAGGAACTCTCTACAGGTGATACAAATGCAACCAGTTGGGGCATAGATCATTTGAATGTACAGGGAAGGAAGACGTAGGACAGAGAGGATCCTATATAGCTCACAATGAGTAGCATCAAGAATGGTCGACAATGGCAAAAAAAAATTCTGAAGATAGGAGAGGATTTGATGATGAATAAGGTCTTATTGAATCTTGAGAAGGAGCAAGTAGAGTCTGCTCAAATAAAATATTTATTCAGGACCACATGTAAAGTCCAAGGGAAGTGTTGTAAGATGGTGATTGACAGTGGGAGCACTAACAATATTATTTCCATGGAGATGGTGGAGAAGCTGAGTTTAAAGTGGACCAAGAATCCTGTTCCATACAGAGTATATTGGTTACATAAATGACATCAAATCCTGGTAAGTGAGTAGTGTGAAGTGGGTTTCCAAATAGGTCCATATAAGGACAAGATTCTGTGTTATGTTATGCCCATGGATGTTTGTCATATACTATTAGGAAGACCATGGCAATTTGATAAGAAAGTGATTCATGATGGTAGGAGTAATTGTCATAGTTTTGAGCAAAATGGGATAAGACATGTACTTCACCCTTTACAAGAAAGTGGTACAGCAGGACAGTCAGCACCCAAAGTCCTGATGTTGTCAAAAATAGAATATTTGCAACAGATTGAGAAGGAAGAGTTGAACTATGCTATGGTATGAAAACAGAGAGAGATGACAATGAAGACTAACGTGAAAAATATACCTAAGGAGATTCAAAAGATGCTGAGTGAGTTTAGTGACATCGTGGTGGATGATTTACCCAATGAGTTACCACCAAGGACGGATATAAACCATCAAATTGATTTTATTCTAGGAGCCATTTTACCAAACAAGGAAACGTATAGGTTGACACCTCAAGAGAACGAAAAAGTGAGGAGATGGGTCCAAGGATTGTTGGACAAAGGATTGGTCCAAAATATTTTGAGTCCATGTGCAGTACCAGCAGTACTGACACCAAAGAAGGATGGTGAGTGGAGGATGTATAATGAATCCAAAGCAATTAACAAGATTAGTATCAGATATAGGTTTCCATTACCAAGGATGGATGACATGATGGATAGCCTAAGTGGGGCAACGTGATTTTTAAAACTGGATTTGAAGAGTGGGTATCATCATATCGGAATCAGAGAAGGAGATGAGTGGAAGATGGCCTTTAAGACAAATGTTGGGTTGTATGAGTGGTTGGTCATGCCATTTTCATTGTTCAACGCACCAAGCACTTTTATGATATTGATGAATGAAGTCTTGAGAGATTTCATAAGTAATTTTGTGATAGTTTACCTTGATGATATCTTGGTTTTCAGCCAAACAGAAGAAGAGCATCTGAAGCATCTTAGATATGTTTTAGACAGGGTGCAATAGGAAAAGTTGCTGGTAAATGTGAAGAAGTGTACATTTATGAAGCCATATCTGGTATATTTAGGTTTTGTTATCTCAAGAGATGGGTTGAATATGGATCCATAAAAGGTGCAAGCAATCACTGATTGGCCTTCACCTAGGAACATATTTGAGATAAGACGTTTTCATGGATTGGAAAGTTTTTATAGGAAATTTATAAAGAATTTCAGTGGTATTAGTTCATCTATTATCGAGACAATTAAGAAGGATGGACAATCATTTCAATGGACAGCAGAGGCTAAAAGGATTTTTCATTTCTTGAAGAAGAAGATCATTGAACAACCAGTATTGAAGTTACCATACTTCAAACACCCTTTCCAAGTAAAGTGTGATGCCAGTGGAGTAGAAAACGGAACCATGCTCAGTTGAGAGGACAGGCTTGTACCCCCATTGGGGATGGTTTTACCCCTTTACAGGATGTCTAAGTTGTGTCTAGACCTTGAGGTACAACCTCCGTTGTAAGTCAGGGCAATAGTCCCCAGTGTAACATCATGTAATATGTAATTGTGATCTCTCTAGGAGAAACGAGCCCCATGTGAGATGACATGTAGGCTCAAGTCTTCTATTTGGTCAGTGATTTGAAAGGGTGTGAATAGGGAGGTGCTCTCTCTCATTTATACACACCTCACACACTCTCTAAGGTGCATGAGAGAGACAGACAGTCAAAGGAGGAGAGAAAGATAATTGTTGAACATTTCTTATTACTGCTTTTGATCATCTTACTATTCCAAAGAAGTTTGTGGGGTTTTATCCTTTATGGTTTCCCCAATGAAAATCTTTGTGTCTTGTGTATATTTTATATCTTATGCATTTTGGTGTACTTGTTATTCTTTCATATAAAGATCCTAAATAATCTGATCAGATCTTAATTAAAACTAACAGGTGTAGAGGTGGGGTGGGGGAACTACTAAATCCAATGGCCATATCAGTCAATGTAAAACCCAATGGCTAACAATAATTTTATGCTCAAAACCTCACTACCTCTATTACTTGTTATTAACTCCAATATCTCAAGTCCTGCAGTATCCAGAAGTATTATGACATCCATCATCATCCTGGACATCGATGTTGTCATCATCAATGGCATATGGTACATCAACATCATCTTGATTATCATCCTCATTATCATCATCAGCAGCAGCATTAAGTACATCATCAACAAAATCATCGTCATCATTGTCATTATGACCACTCATATGCCATTAGTGTTCTTAATCACTCATCCACATTAGGATTAATGTCATGTAATTGTTAAGGCCATTTATATGTCATTAAAGTCATTCTGACGATAATAGGATTGTTTAGATGTTCTTACATACATTTACGTTCCATTAGAATCAATTAGTATCCAAAATTGATACCACATGCATAATCATTGTTGACATCCACATCATCATCATCATCATAAAATAAATCAACATCATTGTCGTCGTTGCAGTCATCATCATTATAATTGCGATAATAATGAGCAATGAGCCCTACTACCTCACAATAATGGATGATATTGTATTATACTTCTCAAATCATATCCATATGCTCCATCATTATCATAATGCATCATCGTCATGTTGTTAGGGCCAATCATATTCCATTAGGGTCTATCAAATGTTGTTGGGGACACTCAAATGTCATTAGAGCAATTTAGGAGGCACTGAAGTAATTTACCCCTCATTAGGATTAATCAAGATCTAAAAGTGCCATGATTACGATCATTTAGGTGCTACTATGATAAATCAAGATCCAAAATTACTATCACGTGAATCATGCTCATTGACATTAACATTGATATATTTGATGTTATGTCGGACGTTTTGCGAACACAATTCTTATCTCTAAACCTAGTGAGGTTCCTTTCAAAATTTATGGCATTATTTTGGGTGTTATACCTGGATCTATACCTGGAGCTATGTTGGATGTTTTCTAGGTGCAATTCTTGGCTCTATACTTGGTGTTGTGCTGCATGTTTTCCTACCGAAATTCATGGCACAATTACTATCGCTAACCCTAGATTAATATATGGTGTTATGCTATTTAGGATGTTTTTTTGGAGGCTATTGTTGGCATTATATGGGATGTTTTTTTGGATGCTAATTGGGACATTAATTTGGATGCTAATTGGGCTGCTAATTGGGACGTTAATTAGGATGCTAATTTGTGTCCAAAATAACGTCAACTTTTAAAAAGGGATGCTAAATGGGATGCTAATTGGGATGATAATTGAGACACTAATTGGGACGCTATTTGGGACGTTGTTTGGGATGCTAATTAGCATCCAATATAGTGCCAAATTTTAAAAATGAACGCAAATAACGCCATTAAAAGTGCCATCCCGTGGAAATGCATCCACTTTGTCCAAAAAATGATGAAAAATACACTAAAAGTGATAGTAGATGCTAAAAAGGAAGCTAAAAGAGACATTAATCATAGGAGTTTTTTGTAGTGTATGAGATGAAATTTGACCTCCATATGAGAATCCCTAGAGTCTTAAGAGTGGTATTCCCTAGCAATATTGTGCTATAGAATTGTAAGCGAATTGGGATGGACCGAGGGACTACTTTTGGAGAAGGGGATCCCATTCCTAGTGTTGTGCGGTCTAAGAACAAAGATTTTTGCTTGATTACGAAAGTTGTAGATCATATTTCTAGTAATAAAGAGTTTTATAGATTACGGGTTGAGGTGGAGGACTTAGGGTCAAACCATAGGGACTTCACCCTTGTGGAATGACAGCATCATCTTGCAGGTGGCTTCTGCCATAAAGAGATTAAATCATGACAAATATTTTAAGTTTGGAAGGAATGTTTTCCATTTGCAACCAATTGGAGGATTATCTTTCAAAAAGGTAAGTTATTTGAATGTGTTACAAAATGCCATGATTTGTATATGTGTACTGTATTTTTTCTTTTACATTTATGTAAATATGTGTGCATGGATTTGATTACCATAACTATGTATGAATTCATGGTAAGATTGCATATATGTTTTGGGATGAGAAATTAATTAATTGGGTTGTTATAGTTTTTCTTGTGTGGTCAAATTCTACAATGGACCAATAAAATTCACCAAATTGTGTAGTAGAGGAAGAATTCTATGTTGAAATTGAGTACCCTATAGCATATACAATGTAAAGAGGAAATTGTGTACATGACAAAAAGGTATACGACTATCTATATGTTGCAACAATGGAGCTGCGTGGGCTGAAATTGAACTTTACATAAAGAAATTTGAGTCTACTTACAAAGTGTTTGATGGATTGTAGAAGCATACAAATGTTGAATCTACTACTCAAACTACCAAATAGATTATAGTTGGAATAGTTAGACATGTTCTGGATGTGTGGATTTTAGGAGTGTTAGAGTTGGTTGTGTGAAAATTTGGGGAAATACAATTTTCACAGCTAAATGTTTGATGAAATTCCCATAAGAGAAAAATATATATAAGGTCATAAATGGGAAGAATTTCATGGCCCGAAATGCCCATATGGTGCTTTCAAACCCGAGATAGGAGCTAGTATGATGGTTGGTGATAAATTCATAAATTACTAAGTTTGGTTCTAAGATATATCAGGTAAATTTCAAAGACTATAAAAAAACAAGAGCCATGAGGTGGCAATGTCCCCGACATTGCACCTACAGTTGCTGCTTGTTTGCAATTGTAAAAGACCAATAAAACATTGTTGAAGTGAAGTAGTAGGTATGTGGACAATTACGTTGGCTATGCAAATCTTAGGGCTGGAATAGCCTATAAGAATGAATGAAATTTGGTGGTTCCATAACTTCCACATCAGGATGCTTCACTCATCTTCTACCTCTAGTAGCCATCTCGAATTCCCCAAACTACCTACTTGTTATTACCCTCCACACCTTGGAAGGATCCTTTCTCACAATGAATGTATGGAGACTATACGTCGGTGGATCCTACTTATCTAGATAGTAAAATGTATAACCAAGGTGCCTGTTGTTCAAGCCTAAACCTAACAAGAGTTTCTCTGTCAAAGATTCCTTGCTTCAATATTGATGTCCAATATCACTCATTAAATCTAGGAATGCTTCCATATCTAGATCTTCCTTCAACATAATAGTTAGAGGATTTCTTTCTCTAAATTTGAACAGTCAGAAGTGGTGAAATTGCAACGATGGAGGAGCACTTATTCTCACTTTCCTCATTTTTCCTTTTTATGTCGATGATGTGGGACACATCATGACCCTCCTTTGACAATTTTATCCCTATCGATATCAAAGCATTATACAAGGATTATATTCGGAAACCATCTAGTACCTTAGAAGTCATCACACCCCAATGGTAGGCATTCTCACTTTCGATAATAAGTTCACATACTCGACCTATTATCAAATGATTTTATGAATGCTCAACTTTGACACTAAAGTTTGGATTGTAAAATACAAACACCTTTAAATGGTAAAAAAAACAAACATGTAACTTAATAGTATTTTCCAAGTCTTTAATAAATCGTTCATAATTGAACTTAATCTAAATATTAATATATAGTGCTTTGGATGATCCGTCATGAAAGCTATAGCTACTCTCAATTTATTTAGCGATTTTGTATGCAAAAAGCTTCACTTGGTATTTGCTCTGATATACTTCCAGAGCACCGATATACTTCCACAGCAGCTGCATGTCCAAGAAGAATGTTATGCGCCACCGTTTACAATTCACTTGCAGTGGGATTCTACAAACTACAGCCGCCATGGGCAAATGTTCTATTAAATGTTATCCACAGAAGGCTAGTTAAATGTTATCCACTGTTTAACCGTATCACCAAATCGCCATAGTCATAGTGTAATTTTTCTAGCAAAGAACCTTGTTTATCATGCTAAAACAAATCATATTGATGTCTAGTACCATTTGTGTGACATATGATTGATGACAAGAAGGTGGTGGTGTTGAAAATGTTTGAATCTTTAAATAATGTTGTAGAGTCATTCGCGAAGCATGTAAATATTGAGAATCTCTTGATGTAGAAATTCTATGGGAATTGTTTCCCTAAACTTTTGACCCTATCGGTACATGGTCCTCTATTATATTTGTTATTTTAGTTGTCCAATTCCTACTAAAATGCATAGGCTGTTGTTTTGATGGCACAAATGCTTAATGAAAAACTACCCCAATAAGTATGGAATTGCGAAAATTGAGAACACAAACAAAGAGAAGAGATTCACATATGTCAATATCAATCACAGACCTGAAATTAAATAGTAATTAAAAGTCTATTCAATAGCAATAATAGAAATAGAAAGTCTGTTCATTGGTTAACTAATAAAAATTCCCAAACAAAGTCTCCACATCAATATAATTTACAGACCATTTACTCACACGAGGCAAATTGAAGGCCAGAGAAGAAAGCACTAACCTGGGCGTATTCATTCCTATAACGAGCTTCTCATATTCATTGTTTATTGTTTATGTCCAACGAAGAAATCCACTCCATTTCTGCTAGAAAAGCTGCCATTTCACAGGTAAAGAATCCAATTATAAAACTAAGAAGCAGCTTCTGCTATTTGTTTTATGTAGCACTCAGTCATGGAATATCGGAACATGTTGGCAGAGTTTCTAGTTACGCGATTTAGCACCATGAATTATAAATAATGAATCTATCTATTTCCCTTAGAAACAAGACATATAAGCTGGGGTTTACCAGGGAGGCACATAAATCCACTCTAATAAGTTTATGGTTTACATCATCCGACAATATTATTTCCAGTTGATATGTGCTACAAAATATGATGATCTACATAACCAAAAAGTAGTCAGGCTTACACCAAAGAGTTAAGACCGGAATAATTACTCTTAACTAAATGTACTACAAAATATAATGATCTACATAACCAAAAAGTAGTCAGGTTTACACCAAAGAGTTAAGAACGGAATAATTTCTCTTAACTAACACCATCAAAGCAACACCACTGATAACCTAAATTAATTTCTTTAATAAAATAAGAATACAACTAGAGTTAGTGTAATCCATTGGTTTAACTCGTTCTGCACAAGAAGTACACTTGTAGCCATCCTTTGTGTTCTCTGAGAGCCTCGCGGAGCATGCATGAATGAATGCAAAATAATTTGTCAAATACCCATGCAAGTATTAAAAATTAAAATAACCCTAACCCTAAACATATTTTATAAGCTACGCATCACAGTAACCTTAAAGACTCAAATTCGAACCACCAGAGACCAAAAAAAACATCTAAAAGACATGGTTCCATCATTATTAGAGTTTAACTCATTCTACACAAGAAGCACACTTGCAACCAACAATAAGGAGTTCATTGCCACATCGGCAAGAATTATGGTGCGGAGCACCGAAAAGTTGACACTACACAATATACTTGAGGAAAATAAATGGATGAAAACAAGAACATCAATATTACAGTGGCAACAAATGGAGATGATAATGTATGAAAACCACCCTGGCCATCAATATCCAAGATTTATTTCTCAGAGCCCTTGTGTTCTCTAAGAGCCTGGCCTAGTAATGAAAAAAAAAATGAACAACCATGCAACTTGCCACGCTTTCAACATGCAGGTTTCCACGCTCTTAGTATGATTGTTTTCCATGCCTGCATCCATTGCAACAAATTAGTGTACTCGCATCCCAGCATCAAAGTTAAGCTGTCAATCAAAGCTTTCAATCCTCGTTCTGATAATCCTTAATCAACTATTTCTTCATCATATTGTATACCGATCGAGGCCTGGTGTGAAAAGGAACCCGCACCTAACTAACCAATACTTGTGTCCCCTAGCTGATACCCGTCCTAACAACCAGTACAACGCAGTTAGGTAAAAGACTCAATAAAGATATGATACTATCTTTGTTTTAGTATATGATATGGAGGATCGGGTGGTTTATTTGAATCAAAATTCCATAATCTGGCACTAAGAAAAATAGTGAGCATCTAATGTGTATTAAAATCTATATCTACTTTTATTTGTATCAAAATTCTATAATCTGGCACTAAAAAAATTAGTGAGCAATAAATGTATATTAAAATTTAAAAATCTATATGCAAATAGCTTCACGCTGAGACATTCATAGTTTAAACGCAAATTGTTAATGTTACCATTGGAATCAATACCACTGGACCCTATTGTCAATGGTATATAGAATGCTGGTTTCTTTGCACAGAATTGAAAATGATGGTTTCTTTGCACAGAATTGAGATATTCAAACCCAAATGTTGGTTTCTTTACACAGAATTGAGAAATTCAAACCCCGTCTTTCTCAGATTATATTTAAGATATAACATGAACCCATGCCAGTATAAATATTTATGAAACCATTTATGCCAAACTTTTAAGAGATGCTTGTTAGGATTATTAATCCTCCCTTGTCCAAATTTGGTCATATGTCTAAATCGGGAGTCATGTCTAAATCGGGAGTCCATCCAGTCTATTTATAGTCATTAGCACCATTGGTTAAACTTGACCTAATTGGGGCACATGTTTCAGTTACCTAAGTGTGGGGAACACAAATTGAGGCTCACTGTCACTTATTGCACTTGATTGCATAAGTTTAGGAATCTCCTAGATCAATCCCTACAATTTAGGAAGCAACTGGGAGTGTCGAAACCAACCAAGGTCAGTTCACTTCCATTAATGACTAGTCAAGCCAAGTCAGGAGTCAGTTACATTCAGTTCTAGCTCTCTACATTCAGTTAAATAATGGTTTAATTAATTGCACACATGTGGGGCGCTTTTCTCACCTACCACAGTCAGTTAACCATTATTTAATACTAAATGTAACAGTTGGTTGTGTTTTTAGAACTCCAATTGTGATTTAGACATGTCTTGGTTACCTACAGTCAAGTAGAGTCATCAATTCGAACTTCCTCATGTGGATTTGAATTGCTTGTGGCTATTAAATCCATTTTACATCATTGTAATTATTATCCGGATTACTTTTTTTATTAATGAAAGCATTCACAGCTGCAAGCCTTTTGCACTGTTTCATTCTTCAATGGCTGAGTAAATTGTGAGATCTTCTTTGTGAGTTGTGTGTTTGTCTACAAATCT
Organism: Pseudotsuga menziesii; assembly: GCA_001517045.1. Lineage (NCBI taxonomy): Eukaryota > Viridiplantae > Streptophyta > Pinopsida > Pinales > Pinaceae > Pseudotsuga > Pseudotsuga menziesii. Next base: position 96,564 of record LPNX010980993.1, on the reverse strand, counting down.
ATATGCTCAAATTTAACAATGCTGAGATGGCTATCTCTTAACAATATATAAACGCCTATCAAAATTTTGGAAAACTAAGTTTCCCACTTGCACGTGTTTTAAACAATAAGCTTTATGCTGTTGGAGGAGTGAACAGGGCACAAGGAGTATTGGCCCCTCTTCAGTCAGCCGAAGTATATGATCCAGTTACTTATTTCTGGGCGCATATTCCTAGCATGCCATTTGCACAAGTCCGTGTCTTATCGATCGCATTATTGGCAGATGTGTTGAAACCAATTGCAACAGGATTGGCTTCTGTTAGGGGAAGGATTTGTGTGCCTCGGAGCTTATATTCGTGGCCTTTCTTTGTAGACGTTGGGGGTGAAATCTTTGATCCTGCTACCAACTCTTGGACTCAAATGCCGGAATGGGAGAGGGATGACCCGCAAGGAAGGCTGGGACAAAATTGAGTGCTATAGTGAATGGAAATTTGTATGCTTTGGATCCTTATAGCTCCTCAACTGGGTGCGAGATTAAAATGTATGATCATGAAGAAGATGTTTGGAAAGTTGTCATGGAAAAAGTACCAATTGTGGATTTTACTGAATTGGAGTTTCCCTACTTGCTAATGGGTTTCCAGGGAAACCTTAATGTTATCACCAAGCATGTGAATGGTAATGTGGTGGTTTTATGTGCTGACATTAGTGACACTGCTATTGATCTTAGTCTACCCAATAGAGATATGTTCCAGTCAATACCACTAGACACCTATCGTTAATGGTATATAAAATACTGGTTTCTTTGCACTGAATTGATCAATACAATATGATATGGAGGATCGGGCTGATTGATAATAGGATCACTTAATCAATACAATGGGAAACACTAAGCAGAGCCGTGTTGAAGAACAAGAAATTAAAGAATGATATGGTGTGAAGGAACTTGAGGGCAGATGTAATCTGTCACCAGCAATAGCAGCAGCACGATCGTATACACGGCCATGACCATTGGCGCGGCATGACTCCTCACACCTAATCTCTCCAGGCTCGTAATCGTTTCCTCCTCCTCCTTCGCTGCCTGATGGTCTCACCTCCAGACTGCTAACAATCTCGTAGACTTGATCTCTTGACCTCATTTTTTCCTCTGCTCTTTGCTTCAGCACCCTCTTCTTTCTACTGAGCTTGATGCATACATGGCACAGGTGTGTGAGAACAGAATTACAAAATTTTAAAACAAAGAACCTAAATGCATGAACAATGAACAATACAGGAGAATACGTTTATCAAGAAGAATATACATCAAATGGAACTTGAGTTCATCAAGAAAGTCTCTAGGATGACCACATACTAGAAGCAAGACTATTCTATGAAACAAAGAAATTGTCAAGTAAATCTAGCTAGCAGGAATAAGGCTTCGAACTAGGCTAAGGTGAAAGACTTACAGGAAGTCCTCCCTGAAAATCAAGGAAGTCCCAATTTGAATGCTCAAAGGTAAAAGAAAAATGATGAACTTAGTCTTTGCATGAACTTGGCACACAAAAATCCCGCCAAATAAGTTACCCAGGACACTCCCTATAGCCAATGCCATCCATGCAAAGGATTGAAGCTCACCTGATGAAATACCCTGGTCCTTTTTACCACATTCTGCCACTAAAGCATCAGTGGCTACCTCCATGACTGGGGCACCAAGATTGCTAAGAAGGAGAAAGGCTGTCATAATAGCAATTGACGAACCTGCAGCTGGAATAATTGCAATTGATCCCCATGAAATCGTTTGTAATAAGCCTGGAAAGTCAACAACCAGGGAAATATATTTTGCAGCTATGACTAGTAAAAGAAGCAAAATTGCTGTATGGCACATCATTTTTTCAAGTTGTGGTTGATAGATTTAATCTAGTTCCCACTGATACACTAAATCAGACAGAGATGAGCTTGACAGCCCAGGTGGTAATTGTTGGCTGCTTCCACATGCGTTGTTTTGTCTATAGCTTGTCTTACCAAGCAAAACTTTGGTGAAGTTGCGGGTAGCGAACAAAACAGGAATCGAAGACCGGATAGATCATTGTGCACTTGGAATTTATCATATGTTCAACCTAGAATTTCATTTCAATTATCAATAACAAGAGTAAAAAAATACTTCTTTTTGAAATGGAATTTATCATATATTCAACAAGAATTTCATTTCAATTATCAATAACAAGAGTCACAAAAAAATACACTTGTTTGAAATGGATTTGAATTAACGTTTGTTCACAAAAATTACCTTTTCTTTTCAAATGGATTTGAATTTTGATTTGTTCATTCATTGTTGCATTACATTTTCTGAAATGGATTTGACTTTCGGTTTGTTCATTCAGTGTTGCATTCAATTTAATTTCCTCAGGTTATTTTCAATGAATTAGTTTATTTATCTGTTTTAAAATATAATTTATTAATTCCATTTTCAGTTCACCTTTCTCATTTTAAAATATAATTTATTAATTCAATTCAGTTCACCTTTCCTTGGATGGATCGATCCTCTTCGACGGTCTGGCCCTGGCAGAAGCGCTTATGTTTCTGTTGGAGAAGGCCTATTGGCAATGGAAGAATGAGAATTTGTATCATTAAATGCCCCTTGAACATGACATTAAGCTAACAAGTGCTATCAAGCTAGGACGGGAATAAATGAACCTAGAGAGCTACCATCATGCAAAATCTGAAAGCATTAAATAAACCTGCAGAGCTACCATCATGGCCCAAGAAAAAATTAGAAGCACATCACATCAAAGATCGGCATAGGTGGAAGAGCATCATATCAAAGGTTAACACAAGTGTTTGGTGGGTACAATCCTATCTAAATAAACATTGGATTCATATACACTTGAGTGATTACAAATTTACATTTCTGTGAGAAGTGCCTTATACAGGTGCTAGGGCTAGATTACTTAATACTAAGAAATTTACAAAACGTCTGCAAAAAATTGTGAAATTAATACTTTATCTACTCCTATGTGAGGAAACCTAAACGAACAATTACTCGATCAATTATTTCTTCACTTAAAATACATTAAAAACTTCAGCAAAGGTAGCAAGGTAGCATAGTCAACAGCATTATATACAGTGCCGACTAATACGGATCCAGAGCCAATTACAAAGGCGGGGCACTTATCCGTCTCTCCCGCCTCTGTCGTGGTTATCCCTGCTTATGATGATAGATCAACTTGAATGGATGGGTCAATCACTGAATAAACCGGTGTTCTTGCCACTCCCATCACTTATAGGTAACATAAGTATGGCATTTAAAAAGACTCGGTGAGTTAATGCAGGTCATCATAAAGAGTCAGTGGCATATAAAAGACTATGATTCGAAAGAGGTTGTTCAGAACATTAATTTTAATAATAATAACTTAGTAATGGAGGTTTCACCTGCACATCTCCCATCGCCTGCAGTGTGCACTCTGAATTTATACACCTAAGGGCACACATCTCCCATTGCCTGCAGTGTGCAGTCTAAATTTATACTTTGCTGATCAGAGCCCGCCCTGAACTAAACCAATAGAGAAACAAAAAAATAATTTAAAAAATAATTATTTAATACACTCAAAAATCAAACTATGAAAAAACTTTAGAAAACACACAAAAATTTATGCCAAACTCTCAACTAATCCACCTGATTGAGTTAATGCTGCTACGTTAGCCCGCCGTCGGGTCTTGGGGCACAAATTCCCACGCCTACGTCACCTATATAAACCAATAAAAAGAAAGATAAATCAATATTTAAATAATTCCCAAAAAAAAATTAATACAAACTATAACAAAAATTATATAATTTTGTTAAAGTTGCAACAAATTACTTCAAATAATCGCCTTGAGTGATTCATATATATCCCCTCGGGCGGGGACATAATAACAGTTATGTTAGATGATAGACTCTTGAAATGACAAATATTGGGCATAGCACTAGACAACAAACAAAAATTACAGTTCAGAGAAGGGTAGGCATAGGCTAGTGTATATCATGTTTAGTTTGGAGAGTGGCAGGTGTAAGGATGATATATTATACCTAGACTGTAATTATATTAATGGGTGTTTACATTTTAGGATTTGTGGTAGATTGTTATTTATGTTTTTTTCTAAATTGAAGGAGGACGAGGGAAGTGTATTGTTCTGATTGATTTTATGGACATTATTTAAAATTCTAAATAAACAATTATAAAAAAGAAATATAAAAAATAACTAGTACTGAACAAACAAGTACATGGATAACAAGTACTGAACAAACAAGTCATTTAACTAAAAAAGGAAACAAGTAGTAGTTGAGTCATAGACAATAGGTAATTACAACTAAACATAAAGAACATGTCATAGATAGCTTATTCATAACACTTAAACGTGGAAAACATGTCAGAAATCATTTGTGCTATGCCATGTCAGAAATCATCTGTTCATAGCACTTAGCTTGTAACCTATCCTTATTTATCAATTTAAGTGATTGTACAGGGTTTTTAAAATTTTCCAATTTCTAATTTCTTTCTTTTTCGTATGACCTTTATGCTCTTTATGCTGGAAGCATTATTTTTTAGATTACCACATGATAAATGTTGATTCATCTCATTTTCAAAGTCTTTAGCATCTATGATTATCGTGGTGTTCAGTGATCGACTTTCAACACCTCATCTTCTTGTTTTCAAGAAGATTTCTGACGGTGATGGCTTCTTCTCAACTGATGATGTTGTGTTTGATGTTCTTTGGAAACCTCGCTTATCTGATGGTGACAACAGATACCTGTTAGTTCTCCTCAGTTGTATCTTCAAGTATATTTTTCACTGCTACTTCTGTTCTGGCTCGGGATCACTGCAAAATTGAAACTCTGGGTGGTTGTATCAATTGTTTGATATGATAGATTGACAACGTTAGTTTTCTGTCAGTTCCATGTTGTGATTAAAACAAACAAAAAATGGAATTTCGTTTTTTTGCTCTCACATTTAATTCCTATCACCGAGTCCATCTCTCTTGAAACTTGCCTTCGTTATTTGGAAGATAAGTATATGTATATCAAAGCCTCCTATGCGCCTTTATCTCAAAGAGTCCATCTCAAAAATTGCATGTATCTCAAAGCCTAGTATAAATATATATCAATAGCGTTGGTGTTCCTATTTTCCTTTCACAATTTGTTCTTTCCTGAGTTTATATTAAAAAGTTATCGTTTTATCACTAGCTGGATAGAAAGAAAAAGAAATCCAGTGTTGCCGATAGATATTAGAGAGATGGCATTGCTTTATGCCTTCTTTTCCTTACTCATTGTAATGGCCATACTCATTGCAATGCTCATAGTCATTGTAATGCTTTATACCTTTTTTCGTTACTCATTGTAATGGCCATACTCATTGCAATGCTCAGAGTCATTGTAATGCTTTATACCTTCTGTCCCATACTGATCATTGTAATGCTCTTAATGGCAGTTTTGTGGTTATGGTGTGCGTTTGAGTGTTATTGCATGATTGATTCAGTTCGAATGCAAGGACAATTAAACGCTTCTTTAGCGTCAGCTCCAGCTCCAGTTGCAACTTTAACCAGGTTTTCTGTGAAGAATTTAACTGTCACCATTGAAAGATGAAGAAGATGGAATACTTGCAATTTCCAAAGAAATAACTTTCTTTGAAGCCCGTTTGTTCTTTATAGCTTGCTCAAGTCGTCTGCCTACCAAATACAAATGTCGTTGGATTGCCATGTTCAAAGGGCAGGAGGAATAATTCCATTTATACCCAGGATTATAAAAATGTAGATGGTAGCTTTTTATCTCTTGGAGATTGGATTGGTCCATGTATTCTGTTTAAACATGTATGCAATTCATCCAATTTTTCCAAATATTTGAGCAATTAAAATTATTTTGGCAATATCTTAATGTGACTTTGGCGTTTGTGTGTGTAAAACTATTTAAGAAAAAACACAAATTCCGGTAACGAGGAGAATAAATTTCTTATACGTGCGACAGTTCTAATGCATAAAATAATACAAATTAATCATCTGAGACTTATGGAGCGATCATAAATGGTAGGTTTAAATCTGAGACTTTTCACTATCGTTGCATAAGAGAAGTTTACCGGTCCCTGTTGTGGAAACGAAAGTTATTGGTTCATAAGGTTCTTTATGAGAGTAAGTATATATACGTGTGTGGGGTAACAATAAAATATTCAATGGGAGCACATACAATAATTAATAAAGAGTTTTAGCCTATGGAAGCTAGACATTTTTTTTGTTAAATTTCCAGTATCTTTTGTTTTCTCTGAATATTGAGATCAGGCATCCTTATTCTGGAAAAGGCATGACCTCGAATGCCCGTTTCGACTGATGCTGGGAATGACCGTTTCTAAATATATTGTGGGGCACCAACTTGAGATGTATAAGTCGGGGCTACGGGATAAAATTGGATGAGTATTTACTAATTTTTACATCATTTAACATTTGAATATTATTAGTTTTAAAATTTATTAGCTATGAGTTATTAATGATTATAAGTTAATAATAAGTTAATTTAATTTTTAAAGTAGTTTGATCTAAAAGTTGTAAATTTTTTATATTTTTTTATAGTTTATTATATTTCAATAATAACATTTATTTAATTTTCAAAGCCTATTTACCTTCTAACGGAAATTGTCACTCTTTAAATTGAAATTCCATATGCCACCACTTTAATGAAAACTATTATTATTTAAATTTAAAATGTATTGTATAGTATGAGTTCATGCCATAATGTTTTGTACCTATTTTCATTTTAGCATCATATATTCTTTATTTGACACATTCTTTTGAAAGAAAAAGTAATATCATGACATAGACATGGCCAAAAGATTTTTTGTCTATGTTTTTCATCTATGGATGAGAATGAGACAAGTGTACTTTCTAGAGTAATTATATGGTGTGGTTCAAAATTCTTTATTAATAATTATAAAAAATAAAAAATAACTCAAGTGATAAGTGCACTTTATGGTGGTTAAAAAAAATAGCTAGTGTGGTAGTAATATGCATAAGTTTTAGTAAAACTTGAATTTTACAGATTGTTGAAGTAATGTGCACGTCATGATATAGACAAACTCCTAATAAATTTCTCTAAACTCATGTGATATATGTATTTAGTGGCATGGCAATGTGCAACTCATGTAACACTAGAAGTACATCTCACACTTTGGAGTCAATTAATATGCATTTAAAGCTAAGTGGAACTCCATTTGGAAGCTAATAGTTTAGATCACGAGTTGCTATATTAACTACAATAACCTTATATTAACTTTTAAAAACTATTAGATACAACTATTGTTAAGAATTGTAATCTCAACGGACCACTATCAATATTGCATCAATTAGCTAGTTAGTTTCAGAGTAGTTGAGTTGGTCACATTACCTAGAATTAGTGGCCCATAGTATTTGATGATTCATGGTATTTACCCATGGTTTTGTTGTTATGTAATCCTATAAAATACAGTTGCTGAAGGCAATCAATACCTCCATAGTGCTTCTATCTTCTATCTTGTTTTATTTAACATGGTATCATAGATTACGGCCTAATCCTAGGGTAAGCATTTTCACAGAGTGGAAAGCACTTTTAGTCAGAAGCCGAAATCAGCCTTTTACTATAGTGGAAAGCACTTCCACTCAGAAGCCAAGATCCTTAACATCTTTTATTCCTAGATTGCATTCTTTTTTTTTTCTAGATCTATTTCTGGGTTGCTTTTTGCCACCGCCACTTGTGAAAAGGATAAGAGCATTACCACAGCTCTCATTGCACTTGGAGAACACGGAACTGGCCGGTCTTACACCATATTTTCACCCGAAAGTTCACCGAGTTCTCCAAGTGCAACGAGAGTGGTGGTAACGCTCTTATCATCTTCACAAGATCTAGAAAAATAAAATAAAAAAGAATGCAATTAGTAATAAAAAATCTGACGTAACTAGGAATTCTAACTAAGTGCTTTCCACTCTATGAAAAAGAGGATCTGGGTTTATTCCACGTGTGAAAAGGCTTACCCTAGGATCAAAGCGTAAGCTTTGATACCATGTAAAAGAAAGCAATGGAATAGACAAAAGCACTATAAGCCTATTGATCTCTAAACGTTGAGATTACATATTTCAACAACTATTAGATTAAATCCACTTATAAAAACTATAAGCTTGACTTTAACTATGAGCTTAACAATCACAAATTAAATGATTATTATATTAGATTAACTATTATATATAAATAATTCACATATTCTTAAAAAAAAAAGTTATTAATGTGTTAAATATATGGCTTTCGACCTATTCCTCTTTTACTCCATATTTAATATGCCCAGTCCCAGTCTAAAAGGCCGGGTGGATTAAGCTTTATTTCATAGTAAATTTTCTTAGGTATTTCAACTTTCACCTGTCTAGTAATCTGAAAGAACTGTTCAACGTTAAGTAATTTGCTCTGTCTTAGCTGTTCAAAACAATTGACAAATATTACGCAGTTAATAAGACGTGATTTACTGCAAGAAGACGGGTGGACTAAACTCATATTTCAAGTAAGAACAATCTATTTCTTTCTTTAATATTTTTATTCTCATAAATTTGTAGTTATGATCCAAGCTGTTACAGACCTATCTTCATGGTAAGAACAATCTCTTTCGTTATTTTTTTATTCTCATAAATTTGCAGTTATGATCCAAGCTGTTACAGATATCTTCATGGTAAATCCTCCTCTGTATGATATAGTTCTCTCCAGTAATCTTAAAGTAAAATTGGCGTTTATGTAAATCTTCCTCGGTATTATATAGTTTTGTCCAGTAATCTGAAAGTAGAATTGGCTAGCGTTGAGTAATTTGCACTTGTTCAAAATAATGGACAAATATTACTCAGTAATTTCATAAATCTTCAATAATAAAAATAGTAAGATTAGCGCTATTTTATGAAAATAACAATTTCATCCATTAAAGTTAAAATTTTCAAATAATAATATAATTTTATAAAATAAAAAATAAAACTGTATTCTTGGTCTTTTTCTAAAAATAACCATAAATTTACTTTTTATAATTTTAATCACATTAAGTGTGTATTTAGTCTTTTTCTAAAAATAATCATAAATTGTGTGTTGTATAGTAACAAACTATGTTACCAAAAACGTGACGGGAGTCTACGTTTCTTATTAAAAACGCTGTAGAAACGAGAACCTGACGGAAAACGCCGTTTTCTACGGTCGTTTTCGTTTCTACAACCAAAAAACGGTTTTTTAAAAAACGCAACGTTTCTTCTACCGGTTTATGCAGAAACCAATTTCTGTTTCTTTGAAAACTGGTTCGTTTCATGGTTTAATTTTTATTTAGTAAGGCAAGTAAGTGTGGAAAGTTAAAACATCATAAAATATTATGCTTGCATTATGGAAGTAGAGTGAACACAATTCTTTCATAAGTGAATTACAATGTAGACGAGACCAGTTATATTTGCAATTATGGCATGTACTCTGAAAAAAATTCATTGTGTAGTCTGAACCAGTTATATTTGTAATTATATTTGCAATTAATTGTCCACTTTTATGAGTTCCGATTGAGGGGTAGATGATTTTACTATCTTCCAGAAATCTTCAATTATTCTATGTATAACTGTAAATGATGTAAATTTCAAGCATTTGATTTGATATAATGAACCTGTAATATATATTTCACTTTCCAACTCCCTTCTCATAATACTTATGCGAGGCAATATTGCCTTTCCATTTTGCCCACATTGATAGGCACTCACGATGGTGCTAAGTTGAGTTGTTGACACTTTATCTTTTGTAAAAAAGCTATAAAGGTAATTATCAACAACTATTCAGGAAGATAAATGTATAGCGAGCAATGAAAATCATGAAGGTAGTAATGTATTTTCAATAACTCTTGATAAACAGATAAAAATATATTTTAATATTAAGGATCACTAAAATCTACAATTGATTTAAATTGAAAACTACTTAAAAATATATATTTTAATATTAAGGATCACTAAAATCCACCACTGATTCAAATTGAAAACCACTTAAATGTTGACAATCCTCAAATTTAAATGATGTGCAATTGTGGTAAAAGAACTAATGGTATGTTTTCTGCATTGAAGTGACGATAACTGGGTGGAGCAACTTGGAGTCTGAACCTTGAGTTTGTTAGTCTTTGGCTGCATTGAAGTTAAACTTTGATGCATTGAAGTTAAACTTTGCTGGATTGAAGCTAAACTTAATTAGGTAAATGTTGGACTTAAGCTAAGTCTAGTCATTCCTAAAAACTCTAAAATCTATAGATTGTCATAATATTCAATTCATATATTAATTAATTCATTTTTTTGGTTTTTCTCTCTCCTCGTTTCTTATATGTGCGAAACCTGGAAACATCGTTTCTTGTACTGTTCTTGTTTCTCGTTTCGTTTCCCGTTTCCCGTTTCTGGTAACATAGGTAACAAAAGCCATGTGGTGGTAATGTTCTCTACAATGCCACCTGCAATGGAGATGAGCTATTTGCATGCAGCTTTTGATAATTGATGCAATTGAATTAATGGTTTAATTGTTATTTTGGTAAAAGAGTAGGGATATAGATGCATACATTTCAATCCTCTTGACTAGGTCTATGAGTATGAGGCAATGTTTCTATCCATTAAAAAATATAAAGATATATATTTTTCATTTGGTTTCTTATATATTTCAATACCTAATATCTTCATTATGAACTCTTTAGATGACAGCCATTTACATGTGAAAGGAAATCATGTGTCAAAATTATAGAGTAAATAAAATAGCATGACATTTACTTTTAGATTGTTACTTATACCATGTATCATGGTAGTTTTCAATATGGTGTATAATTACTTAGGATAGTTTTCAATCTCATATATAATTTCCCTAATGTTATTGTCAAAGTTGTTTAGTTGTTGAGAGACTGGGTAAAACATACCATAATATGGAAAAAAAACATTTGCATTTAACATTAATTATAAATAAATATTTTTTGCTAGCTAACAAATCTTCAATGTAATCATTGTCCCTCTTTGAACAAAAACTTGATATGTTATGGAGTTTTATAAAAACTCATCTCAATGCAAAGATACTTGTATTTCTTTCAAGTTGTAAGCAGGTGAAAGTGAACAATTTCTTTTGTACTCAATGGCAGTACATTTCTGTCATTTTGTTTCCTTTCGAGTTTTCTTATTTGAAATAGAGTCCGAGGGTGTGACGTTTCCATCTATAAATGGTACAATGATGTGATTGCTTTAATATTGAAGCTCATCCAAAAATTTAAGTTATCTTGGCACTCTATGCATGTAAAGTTTTTTTACAAATCATTTAAGAAGTTATGCCCTAGTATACCTGTGAGATGTCTTCATGGTCGCATGAAACAAACTCTAAGGATGCTGGTACTTTTTAATTATACAGAGGAAAAACATTCCCTTCTCTTTGCAACCGATGTAGCTTCAAGGGGCTTATATTTTCCAGCTGATGATTGGGTGGTTCAAGTGAATTGTAATCTAAAGGAAGTTATATTCAGTCATTGAACTATGCTGAAATGGAAGAATTGCTTAATAGTCTAGTCCTATTCTTGTACATTGTATGTGCTTGCACTAATCTTATTATTTTGTTTTGGAACCTAAAGGTAGATTGCCCTGAAGATGTGCCATCTTACATTCATCGTGTTGGTCGCACAACTCGCTTTAATGCTGGGGCCATTTGTTGTGTTTTGTATGCCTTCTAAAATGAAAATGTTGATGTAGCTATAGGCGGCTAAGATTCCAGTTAAAGTGATTAAGGTGTGCTATTTATTGTAATAGTGGAAAAGCCTCTTTGATAGCATTGATGGCCATTTGTTATATTTTGGGTTTTAGTCTTTTTTTCTAAGCTTCAATTATAATCCATCATATTGAAAAGAATGTGTCTTTCAATATTTTTTGGTTGACCACATAGGCAAATGCAAGTAAGATACAGTCTGTCTCAGCTCCACTAGCAGCACTTCTACCAAAAGATCCAGATCTGAAATATATGGCACAGCGGGTGTTTGTGACATATTTGAGGTAAATACATTTACGTCTGGATAAGGAAATATTTGACATATCAAAGTTACCAATAGAATACTTCTCTCTCTCTTTAGGTCTCCCTACAGCTCCCCGGATACGTTTCTTAAAAAGGAGTGGAAGCAAACTGAAAAAGATGGAGACTGTAAGTGCTGAGCATGAACAAGATCCTGAAGATAGCGAAAGAACTGAGAATGAAGATGCTAGTGCAGATGGTGCAGATAAGGACTTATTACAACATGTTACAAGTGGAGAGTCAAAACAAGTAAAACAACACTCTAAAATAGATTATCACTTTAACAATAAAGATTCCGGTATTCTATCTCTAGAGTATGAGAAAATGAGATCCAGGAATGATGATGAAGGGGATGATGTATTTTTTACTAAAAAGAGACCAATTGAAGATGGAGACACCGAACCAACCAGTCGTGTCTATATGAACCACTTGGCTCTGGGGTAGCTTATTCATGTATGCCCCAATACAGTAAACACAAATCCATCCACCTTAATCTCCAGGAGCGCATCTGAGAAGAGAAGTAAGGGTGTTAATTCTTTTCACTGTAACTTAGCTTAAAGTTCTCAAAGCATCACGATTCATGTCTCCTAGACACCTATGAATGGTGGTTCATCCGGTGCAATTTAAACCACAGATATCCACAGATCTTCTTCGAAGCACAACAATAGAGGGTCGACTGTTTGCAAAAAGATTAGTAGACAAAACCCTCCCCCCAAGTCTGAGATGCACAGGGACGGTTTCCGCCTTTCAGAGCAAAAATATTTCAACGTTGGCCGTGACGGTGTGATATTGAAGAAACTCCAAGAAGACCCCGTCGCAGCCCGGTGAGACTGTCCAGGCGAGGAAGACAACAATGCATATTTGCGGTTAAGGTAAGCTGCAAGTTAAACCCTACAGTCCTTTTAGTCGAAATTCAATAGCACCACCATGAAAAAAATGTAATTGATTCAGCACAGAAAAGTGATTTCAAAATGATATTGGATTTATATGGATTTGCTATTTGTTTTATTAACTAACAAATATAACGTGAATCTCACTGCAGAAAGGATTCCAACGAAATAAAAGTTTCCCTGTCAATGGAAGAGATGCTGGAACTGGAGCCCTTCTTCGCAACAGCACAACATATATCGACGTCTATAGCCAGTAAAAGCACAAGCAGTGCAGTAAAAAAGAGAGATAAATGAGCAAATCCATACCTCGGTGCAATAAACAGCTCTAGCAGAGGTGGTGGTGAACAGAGGTACGCTCCAATAGACAGCTCTAGCAGAGGTGGTGAACACATGTAGGAATAGAAATGCCATGAACACATGTAAGAATAGAGATGCCATGAATAGATGGAAAACATGCAAGAATCCACATGTGGCCAGCTACAACAAAGCCAGGATAAGGCATTAACATAGAAGCTAGTGTCACTAACATTTTATGTTAGCTAAGTAATGTCATATTGGAGATAGCATTAATCTATGAATATTAGCTATGATTTCTCAATGTTGTTTTAACCTTAAATTTGAACCTCTGAATAGGAAACTGGCCTCGAAATGAGGCCAAATAAGGCCTCAAATTCTTTTATTGGTGGAAAGAATTGGATTTATATTGGTTTTTGTGATTGAATTTATATTGGGCTACAGCCACGGGATTCAAATTAAGGATAAGTTGGTTGAATTTACATTGGGTTTTATGTAGACAAATGAAAATAGCAGCAAGCTCAATCATCATGTCCCTGCCAGCCTGAAAGCAGGGACTAACTGAAGCCAGGCACTAATAAGGACTAATAAAGAGTTTTAGCCTAGGGACGCTCGACATTTTTTTTCCTCAACTTTCCAGTATCTTTTGTTTTCTCCGAATACTCAGATCAGGAATCCTTATTCTGGAAAAGGCATGACCTCGAATGCACGTTTCGACTAATGTTGGAAATGACCGTTTCTAATGCTAAATTAATTTTTCTAAATATATTGCGAGGGCAGCAACTTGAGATGTATAAGTAGACGCTAGGATTAAAATTGGATGAGTATTTACTAATTTTTACATTATTTAACATTTCAATATTATTAATTTAAAATATTTTAAAATTTTTGAGTTATGAGTTATTAATAATTATAAGTTAATAATAAGTTAATTTAATTTTCAAAGTAGTTTCATCATCAAATTATAAATTTAAAATTTATAGTTTATTATATCTCAATAATAACATTTATTTAATTTTCAAAGCCAATTTACTGACTCAGTTTAAAATAGAAAATTGACATTCATATGCCATCGCTTCTAACGGAAATTGTCACCCTTTAAACTGAAATTCCATATGCCACCACTGTAATGAATACTATTCCTATTTAAATTGAAAATGTATTGTATAGTATGAGTTCATTCCTTAATGCTGTGTACCTATTTTCATTTTAGCATCATATATTCTTTGTGGAAATCTATATATGAGAATAATGAGCAAGCAAAGCTATGGGAAACAAGTCCCTATTTAAATTAGAAGGCACCCATCCATACTTCATTTATGTTTGCAATGATATTATATGTTATAGGTTGCATAACGCATCAGGCACCATCCATACTTTATTTATGTTTGCAATGATATTATATGTTATAGGTTGCATAACGCATCAAACATTTTGTATATTTTTTTTTTAATTTAATAATATTTTCCATTGTAATAGTCTTTGTGGTTCTGTGAAAAATCTCCTTTATACATTTGAGGGTTCCCCCTGGCCTGAGAACAGGCTCGAAGGCCTAGAGCGGCGCAGGAAGATGCTCTTGCACATTATGTCTTTGCATTTGTCCCTTTGAGAAATACAATTTTATAAAAATTATTTGTTGTATATTTTTGTTAAAATTTAAATTTTAATTGCATAATAAAATTAACATCACTACAAGTCAAGTGGTATGAGTAGTTGTTAAACAAATACTAAACATTAAAGTAATTATCATATCCTTATAACTATCTAAAAATAATAAAACAAATACTATTTAATAAACCAAAAGAAAAAACTGATATTAAGTATAAAACTTTAGTGAATTATAGATTTAAATAATTAAATAGCGAATTCTTAAGTGAAGCTTATTTAAAACTTATTTAAGAAGTGTTTAAGCATAACTAGCACAACCACAAGTAAAGTGGCTAGTGAATGACCCAACCACTTAGTTTTGTGAAGATAGCTAGTTGTTAAACAAAGGATAAAGTATATAAATTTATATTCATTGTTCATACATTGTTAGAGTTAATATAAGCACAAAACAAATACTATATAATAAACAAAAAAAAAACAAAATCAAATTGTTACCTGTTTCTTTAACCACCATTTAATTGAAGCTTATTTAAATTTTAGTATGATACATTTAAGCATAACAAGATATGAAAAGACTATGAAATAAATCCCTGATGTACAGGGTTACACTTGGGTTAATCTTGGGTTAATCTTGTCGATCAAGCAAGTCAGGATTACATTTGGGTTAATCTTGTTGATCAAGCAGGTCCAAAATCTAAATGCCTATAGACATAGCAAGATACGGTGGTGATGAAATGAATATCCATTGTACACTTGTTAGACTCCAGTTAATCTTGTTGATTTGCTCAAAGAAATCCAAAATATGAGATAATATGTAAACACCTATTTATGTAATTAAGCATATATATCTTAGAATTTTGGGGTGGAGTACCATCTATTATTTTTCATCTATAGGCGACACTTATCCAGATTCATTCTAAGGGAGTCACCAAAACTCTTAATTAAAGATTTCAAAAAAATAAAATAGTTAACATATGATAAGCACAGTTCATGATAGTTTATTAGATACAACTATCCATTATTAGATACAACTATAAGCTTAACTCCATTGATGATACAACTATTAGCTTAGTTTCAACTCCAATCATGAATTTTACTTGAAGTTTAATTAATTATATATATTAACTTTTAACTCCAATGATTTTACAACTATTAACTTAACTTCAACTCAACTCTAATCATTGTTATATTGGATAATTATTAGCTTACTTATTAGATACAATTATTAGTTTAACTCCAATAATTCTACGACTATTAGCTTAACTTCAATTTTAATTGAAGTTATATTGGATAACTATTAGATTAAATCTTAATACAATAAAATATAAACCCATTTTTTTTATGGATGTACAATCCAAAATATTTTGTTTCAATTAAATTCAATATATATAATAAAATTATAAAAAAAACAAATCAAATAAGTATTTCGGGATCCAACAATTCTATTTCTAAAAGAATCAATACAAACATTTTCTGTATATCTATTTCTATATGATTTTGTCTCAAATATAATCTTTAAAAAATTAAATCGCTATTTTGGGTAAGGAAGCGATTATGAAAGCAAGAACCTCCAATATTTTGGGTTACAACTTGGGATCCCACAAAGAAACGAAAAAGAAAGCAGAGGAGTTGGGACAAAAAACCGGTCGAAAAACAAACAAACAAAGGGTTGCAAAAGTAGGAAGGAGGTTGGTTGAGTCGGGACAATACTCGACAATGAAAGATGCCTTAGGGTTGTAAGTTTCCCCAATGAAGCTCCTGTCCTGGAATACTTGAGGCATTAATAGCCTGAGAGAGATTAAATTTCTGCGTAAAAAGATTAAGATGACAATCTCGATAATTGTCTTCTTGCAAGAAACTAAATGTTTAGCAGATCAGATCTAGGAGCTAAGGGGTAAAATATAGGCAAGATGTGAAAGTATGGGAATAGACGTTATAGGATTTTCTGGTAGACTGAGTATCCCTTGGGATCCATCCTGGGTTACCCTAAGTGGATTTCAAGGGACTCGCAACTCGCTCACAAAAAATTTTAGGGTTGTGGGATTTCCTATCTCTGGTCTTGTGACAAATGTCTATGGGCTGCAAAAAGCCATGGAAAAACGTGGATTTCTTGGTTCCCTCAAACGTCTGAGGGAGAGCTTTCTAGATGATCACTAGGAGGTGGGAAGAGACTTTAATCTTATCACTTCCTTAGAAGAAAAAAAGGGTGGAAGACGCTTCTTGGAGGAAGAATGTAATATTTTTAGAGAAACCATTGAGGATCTTGGTTTGGTGGACATCACTCTGGGGGAAGGCTGGTTTACATGGAATAAAAAAAGATCTGGGGATCGCCATATTGCGTCAAGATTGGACCGGTTTTTAGTTACATAATCCATAATTGACTTGGGGAGCGAAATCCATAGTGCAACACTCTTGGGGAGGGGCTCCAATCATTGGCCTATTGAACTCATGTGGAGTGGGTTAGGATCCCAATTTAAGAAACCATTTTGATTTGAAAAATTTTGGTTGGAAAATCTAGAGTTCGAAGGAGAAATCAAGTCCTGGCGGGGAGAGATGCGGGAAGGTCAGGAGCACAGTATGTATAATTTCCAGCAAATTTTGAAGGGTTTTAAAGCCAAGATCAAGAAGTGGAATAAGGAATAGTTTGGGAATATTTTTCGTGAAAAGCGACGGCTGAAAATTCGTCTCCAGGAGATCCATACTATTGGGACTAATGAAGGATATTCTATGGCCTTTAAAGCGGAAGAAATGATACTAGAAGCTAAGCTAGAAGAACGGGAGAAACAGGAGGAAATTCTGTGGTGGAAAAAATCAAGAATTAAATGGCTCCAAGAAGGTGGGAAGAACACCGAGTTTTTTCACCACTTTGTTATCCAGAATATGTTTCAAAATAAAATCAATTCACTTAAAAATGACGGGAGAGAAAGGGCAGAGTTGAGGGAAGAAATTGAAGTAGTCCTAAACTCTCACTTCTCGGATATTTTAAGTGATCCTAGGAGGGAATTCTTAACAGATATTGAATCCATTACAAGTAGAATCCCGACTTTGGTCTCTGGGGAATAGAATCAACTATTAATGAAGACCATCACTATTCAAAAGTTTCAGGATGCGGTCTTTCAAATGAAGGAAGAAACCTCCCCAGGTCCGGATGGCTTTACAATAAATTGTTTTGATCATTTTTGGGAGATGGTCAAGATGGGCGTTTGGTAATAGTAGAGAATTCTAGGATTATGGGTCATATTTTTCCTTCCCTGAATGCTACTTTCCTAACCCTTATTCCCAAATGTGAAGGAGCTGATACCGGGGACAAATTTTGGCCTATCAGTTTATGCAATGTCATATACAAAATTATTACTAAAGTCATTGCTAACTGTCTGAAACCCATTCTACCAACCCTGATATCTCCGGAGCATACATGTTTTGTGGAAGGTCGACTTATATCGGATGGGATCATTTTGGTCCATGAAATATTACACTGTCTTAAAAGAAAAAAAACCCTTGGTATGTTGGTCAAATTAGATATTGCTAAAGCTTATAATAAATTGAAGTGGCAATTTATAAGGAAAATGCTTGAATCTTTTGGTTTTAATCAGAATTGGGTTAATTCGGTTATGAATCTAGTTTCTTTGACTTTTTTCTCTATTCTAGTGAATGGGGTTCCTTCTGGAATCCTTAAACACTCAAGGGGCATTAGACAAGGAGATACTCTATCTCGTTTTTTGTTTATTATCATGGCTGAAGGCTTGGGGAGATCTATTTCGGCCTTCAAAGATAGTAATTCCATAAGTTCACCGGGTTCTCCAAGTGCAACCAGAGTGGTGGTAACGCTCTTATCCTCTTCACAAGATCTAGAAAAATAAAATAAAAAAGAATGCAATCTAGGAATAAAAGATCTGACGGAAATGGGATTCTAACTCCGTGCTTTCCACTCTATGAAAAAAAGGATCTGGGTTTATGATTGAAAGTGCTTTCCACTTTGTGAAAAGGCTTACCCTAGGATCAAACCGTAAACTTTGATACCATGTAAGAGAAAACAATGGAATAGACAAAAGAACTATAGGCCTATTGATCTCTAAAAGTTGAGATTACTTATTTCAACAACTATTAGATTAAATCTGCTTATGAGAACTATAACCTTGACTTTAACTATGAGCTTAACAATCATAAATTAAATGATTATTATATTAGATTAACTATTACATATAAATAATTCACATATTCTTTAGAAAAAAAATTTATTAATGTGTTAAATATATGGCTTTCGACCTATTCCTCTTTTACTCCATATTTAATATGCCCAGTCCCAGTCTAAAAGGCCGGGTGGATTAAGCTTTATTTCATACCTAAATCTTCTTAGGTATTTCAACTTTCCCCTGTCCAGTAATCTGAAAGAACTGTTCAACATTGAGTAAGTAATTTGCTCTGTCTTAGCTGTTCTAAACAATTGACAAATATTACGCAGTTAATAAGACGTGATTTACTGCAAGAAGACGGGTGGACTAAACTCATATTTCAAGTAAGAACAATCTCTTTCTTTCTTTAATTTTTTTATTCTCATAAATTTGTAGTTATGATCCAAGCTATTACAGACCTATCTTCATGGTAAGAACAATCTCTTTCGTTATTTTTTTATTCTCATAAATTTGCAGTTATGATCCAAGCTGTTACAGATATCTTCATGGTAAATCCTCCTCTGTATTATATAGTTCTCTCCAATAATCTTAAAGTAGAATTGGCGTTTATGTAAATCTTCCTCGGTATTATATAGTTTTGTCCAGTAATCTAAAAGTAGAATTGGCTAGCGTTGAGTAATTTGCCCTTGTTCAAAATAATGGACAAATATTACTCAGTAATTTCATAAATCTTCAATAATAAAAATAGTAAGATTAGAGCTATTTTATGAAAATAACAATTTCATCCATTAAAGTTAAAATTTTCAAATAATAATATAATTTTATACAGTAAAAAAACGTGTATTCTTGGCCTTTTTCTAAAAATAACCATAAATTTACTTTTCATAATTTTAATCACATTAAGTGTGTATTTAGTCTTTTTCTAAAAATAATCATAAATTGTGTGTTGTATAGTAACAAAAGCCATGTGGTGGTAATGTTCTCTACAATGCCACCTGCAATGGAGAGGAGCTATTTGCATGCAGCTTTTGATAATTGATGCAATTGAATTAATGGTTTAATTGTTATTTTGGTAAAAGAGTAGGGATATAGATGCATACATTTCAATCCTCTTGACTAGGTCTATGAGTATGAGGCAATGTTTCTATCCATTAAAAAATATAAAGATATATATTTTTCATTTGGTTTCTTATATATTTCAATACCTAATATTTTCATTATGAACTCTTTAGATGACAGCCATTTACATGTGAAAGGAAATCATGTGTCAAAATTATAGAGTAAATACAATAGCATGACATTTACTTTTAGATTGTTATTTATACCATGTATCATGGTAATTTTCAATATGGTGTATAATTACTTAGGATAGTTTTCAATATCATATATAATTTCCCTGATGTTATTGTCAAAGTTGTTTAGTTGTTGAGAGACTTGGGTAAAACATACCATAATATGGAAAAAAAACATTTGCATTTAACATTAATTATAAATAAATATCTTTTGCTACCTAACAAATCTTCAATGTAATCATTGTCCCTCTTGAACAAAAACTTGATATGTTATGGAGTTTTATAAAAACTCATCTCAATGCAAAGATACTTGTATTTTTTTCAAGTTGTAAGCAGGTGAAAGTGAACAATTTCTTTTGTACTCAATAGCAGTACATTTCTGTCATTTTGTTTCTTTTCGAGTTTTCTTATTTGAAATAGAGTCCGAGGGTTTGACGTTTCCATCTATACATGGTACAATGATGTGATTTCTTTAATATTGAAACTCATCCAAAAATTAAAATTATCTTGGCACTCTATGCAGGTAAATTTTTTTCATGAATCATTTAAGAAGTTACACCCTAGTATACCTGTGAGATGTCTTCATGGTCGCGTGAAACAAACTCAAAGGATGCTGGTACTTTTTTAATTATAAAAAGGAAAAACATTCCCTTCTCTTTGCAACTGATGTAGCTTCAAGGGGCTTAGATTTTCCAGCTAATGATTGGGTGGTTCAGGTGAATTGTAATCTAAAGGCAGTTATATTCAGTCATTGAACTATGCTGAAATGGAAGAATTGCTTAATATTCTAGTCCTATTCTTGTACACTGTATGTGCTTGCACTAATCTTATTATTTTGTTTTGGAACCTAAAGGTGGATTGCCCTGAAGATGTGCCATCGTACATTCATCGTGTTAGTCGCACAGCTCGCTTTAATGCTGGGGCCATTTGTTGTGTTTTTTATGCCTTCTAAAATGAAAGTGTTGATGTAGCTGTAGGCGGCTAAGATTCCAGTTAAACTGATTAAGGTGTGCTATTTATTGTAATAGTGGAAAAGCCTCTTTGATAGCATTGATGGCCATTTGTTATATTTTGGGTTTTAGTCTTTGTTTTTAAGCTTCAATTATAATCCATCATATTGAAAAGAATGTGTCTTTCAATATTTTTTGGGTGACCACATAGACAAATGCAAGTAAGATACAGTCTGTCTCAGCTCCACTAGCAGCACTTCTGTCAAAAGATCCAGATCTGAAATATATGGCACAGCGGGTGTTTGTGACATATTTAAGGTCAATACATTTACGTCCGGATAAGGAAATATTTGACATATCAAAGTTACCAATAGAATCCTTCTCTCTCTCTTTAGGTCTCCCTACAGCTCCCCGGATAGGTTTCTTAAAAAGGAGTGGAAGCAAACTGAAAAAGATGGAGACCGTAAGTGCTGAGCATGAACAAGATGCTAAAGATAGCGAAAGAAGTGAGAATGAAGATGCTAGTGCAGATGGTGCAGAAAAGGAATTCCTACAACATGTTACAAGTGCAGAGTCAAAACAAGTAAAACAACACTCTAAAATAGAGTATCACTTTAACAATAAAGATACCGGTATTCTATCTCTAGAGTATGAGAAAATGAGATCCAGGAATGACGATGAAGGGGATGATGCATTTTTTACTAAAAAGAGGCCAATTGAAGATGGAGACACCGAACCAACCAGTCGTGTCTATATGAACCACTTGGCTCTGGGGAAGCTTATTCATGTGTCCCCAATACAGTAAACACAAATCCATCCACCTTAATCTCCAGGAGCGCATCTTAGAAGAGAAGTAAGGGTGTCAAGGCTTTTCACTGTAACTTAGCGAAAGTTCTCAAAGCATCGCGATTCATGTCTCCTAGACACCTCTGAATGGCGGTTCATCCGGTGCAATTTAAACCACAGATATCCACAGATCTTGTTCGAAGCACAACAATGGAGGGTCGACTGTTTGCAAAAAGATTAGCAGACAAAACCCTCCCCCCAAGTCTGAGAGGCACCGGGACAGTTTCTGCCTTTCATAGCAAAAATATTTCAACGTTGGCGATGACGGTGTGATATTGAAGAAACTCCAAGAAGACCCCGTCGCAGCTCGGCAAGACTGTCCAGGCGAGGAAAACGACAATGGCAAGGGATGTTGGATATATCCTTGGGAGGTTGTTGTTCCCATGGTCAAAAAAAAGACAATGCATATTTGCGGTTAAGGTAAGCTGCAAGTTAAACCCTACAATATTTTTAGTCAAAATTCAATAGCACCACCAGGAAAAAAATGTAATTGATTCAGCACAGAAAAGTGATTTCAAAATGATATTGGATTTATACGGATTTGCTATTTGTTCTATTAACTAACAAATATAACATGAATCTCACTGCAGGAAGGATTCGAACGAAATAAAAGTTTCCCTGTCAATGGAAGAGATGCTGGAACTGGAGGATTCAAAACCCTTCTTCACAACAGCACAACATATATCGACGTCTATAGGCAGTAAAAGCACAAGTAGTGCAGTAAAGAAGAGAGATAAATGACCAAATCCATACCTCGGTGCAATAAACAGCTCTAGCAAAGGTGGTGGTGAACAGAGGTACGCTCCAATAGACAGCTCTAGCAGAGGTGGTGAACACATGTAGGAATAGAGATGCCATGAATAGATGGAAAACATGCAAGAATCCACATGTGGCCACCTACAACAAAGCTAAGATAAGGCATTAACATAGAAGCTAGTGTCACTAACATTTTATGTTAGCTAAGTAATGTCATATTGGAGATAGCATTAATCTATGAATATTAGGTATGATTTCTCAATGTTGTTTTAACCTTAAGTTTGAACCTCTGAATAGGAAACTGGCCTGGAAATGAGGCCAAATTAGGCCTCAAATTTTTTTTTATTGATGGAAAGAATTGGATTTATATTGGTTTTTGTGATTGAATTTATATTGGGCGAAGGCCACTGGATTCAACTTAAGAATAAGTTGGTTGAATTTACATTGGGTTTTGTGTAGACAAATGAAAATAGCAGCAAGCCCAATCATAGTGTCCCTGCCAGCCTGAAAGCAGGGACTAACTGAAGGCAGGGACTAATCAGTACTAATAAAGAGTTTTAGCCTAGGGACGCTCGACATTTTTTTTCCTTAACTTTCCAGTATCTTTTGTTTTCTCCGAATACTGAGATCAGGAATCCTTATTCTCGAAAAGGCATGACCTCAAATGCCCGTTTCCACTAATGCTGGAAATGACCGTTTCTAATGCTAAATTAAGTTTTCTAAATATATTGTGAGGGCAGCAACTTGAGATGTATAAGTAGAAGCTAGGGGTAAAATTGGATGAGTATTTACTAATTTTTACATTATTTAACATTTCAATATTATTAATTTAAAATATTTTAAAATTTATGAGTTATGAGTTATTAATAATTATAAGTTTATAATAAGTTAATTTAATTTTCAAAGTAGTTTGATCATCAAATTATAAATTTAAAATTTATAGTTTATTATATCTCAATAATAACATTTATTTAATTTTCAAAGCCAATTTACTGACTCGGTTTAAAATAGAAAATTGATAGTCATATGCCATCACTTCTAACGGAAATTGTCACTCTTTAAATTGAAATTCCATATGCCACCACTATAATGAAAACTATTCCTATTTAAATTGAAAATGTATTGTATAATATGAGTTCATTCCATAATGCTTTGTACCTATTTTCATTTTAGCATCATATATTCTTTGTAGAAATCTATATATGAGAATAATGAGCAAGCAAAGCTATGGGAAACAAGACCCTATTTAAATTAAAAGGCACCCATCCATACTGCATTTATGTTTGCAATGATATTATATGTTATAGGTTGCATACCGTGTCAAACATTTTGTATAATTTCTTTTAATTTAATAATATTTTCCATTGTAATAGTCTTTGTGGTTCTGTGAAAAATCTCCTTTATACATTTGAGGGTTCCCCTGGTTTGAGAACAGGCTCGAAGGCCTAGAGCGGCGCAGGAAGATGCTCTTGCACATTATGTGTTTATGTGTTTGCATTTGTCCCTTTGAGAAATACAATTTTTTAAAATTTATTTGTTGTATATTTTTGTTAAAATTTAAATTTTAATTGCATAAAAAAATTAACACTTAACTTGTAGTTGTTAAACAAATACTAAACATTAAAGTAATTATCATATTCTTATAACTATCTAAAAATAATAAAACAAATACTATTTAATAAACCAAAAGAAAAAACCGATATTAAGTATAAAACTTTAGTGAATTATAGATTTAAATAATTAAATTGTGAATTCTTAAGTGAAGCTTATTTAAAACTTATTTAAGAAGTGTTTAAGCATAACTAGCACAACCACAAGTAAAGTGGCTAGTGAATGACCCAACCACTTAGTTTTGTGAAGATAGCTAGTTGTTAAACAAAGGATAAAGTATATAAATTTATATTCATTGTTCATACATTGTTAGAGTTAATATAAGCACAAAACAAATACTATATAATAAACAAACAAAAAACAAAATCAAATTGTTACCAGTTTCTTTAACCACCATTTAACTGAAGCTTATTTAAATTTTAGTAAGATACATTTAAGCATAACAAGATATGAAAAGACTATGAAATAAATCCCTGATGTACAGAATTACACTTGGGTTAATCTTGTCGATCAAGCAAGTCAGGATTAAACTTGGGTTAATCTTGTTGATCAAGCAAGTCCAAAATCTAAATGCCTATAGATATAGCAAGATACGGTGGCGATGAAATGAATATCCATTGTACACTTGTTAGACTCCAGTTAATCTTGTTGATTTGCTCAAAGAAATCCAAAATATGAGATAATATGTAAACACCTATTTATGTAATTAAGCATATATATCTTAGAATTTTGGGGTGGAGTACCATCTATGATTTTTCATCTATGGGCGACACTTATCCAGATTCATTCTAAGGGACTCACCAAACCTCTTAATTAAAGATTTCAAAAAAATAAAATAGTTAACATATGATAAGCAGAGTTCATGATAGTTTATTAGATACAACTATCCATTATTAGATACAACTATAAGCTTAACTCCATTGATGATACAACTATTAGCTTAGTTTCAACTCCAATCATGAATTTTACTTGAAGTTTAATTAATTATATATATTAACTTTTAACTCCAATGATTTTACAACTATTAACTTAACTTCAACTCAACTCTAATCTTTGTTATATTGGATAATTATTGGGTTACTTATTAGATACAATTATTAGTTTAACTCCAATAATTCCACGACTATTAGCTTAACTTCAATTTTAATGAAAGTTATATTGGATAACTGTTAGATTAAATCTTAATACAATAAAATATAAACCCTTTTTTTATGGATGTACAATCCAAACTATTTTGTTTCAATTAAATTCAATATATATAAAAAAAACAAAAACAAATCAAATAAGTATTTCGGGATCCAACAATTCTATTTCTAAAAGAATCAATACAACATTTTGTGTAGATCTTTTTCTATATGATTTCGTCTCAAATATAATCTTTAAAAAATTAAATCACTATTTTTATGGATCCACGATTAGCACAATTTCATTTCTAATAAATTTAACATAAAAAATTAAATCAGTATTTGACACATTCTTTTGAAAGAAAAAAGTAATATCATAAGAGATAGACATGAACAAGAGATTTTTTGTCTATGTTTTTTTCATCTAGGGATGAGAATGAGACAAGTGTACTTTCTAGAGTAATTCTATGGTGTGGTTTAAAATTCATAATTAATAATTATAAAAAATAAGAAATAGCTCAAGTGATAAGTGCACTTTATGGTGGTTAAGAAAAAAAAGCTCATGTGATACTAATATGCATAAGTTTTAGTAAAACTAAATGGGTGTTGAACAAGTATTGAAGTAATGTGCACTTCATGAGATAGTCAAACTCCTAATAAATTTCTCTAAACTCAGGTGATATCGGCATTTACTGGCATGGTAATGTGCAACTCATGTGACACTAGAAGTACATCTCACACTTCGGAGTCAATTAATGTGCATAAGGCTTAGTGGAACTCCATTTGGAATCTAAAAGTTGTTATATTAACTACAATAACCTTATATTAAATTTAAAAAACTATTAGATACAACTATTGTTAAGAATTGTAATCTCAACCGACCACTATCAATAGTGCATTAATTAGTTAGTTAGTTGAGTAGTTGAATTGGTCACATTACCTAGAATTAGTGGCCCATTGTATTTGATGACCTATGGTATTTACCCATGGTTTTTTTATTATGTAATCCCATAAAATACAGTTGCTTAATATTGAGAAGGTGATCAATACGTCCATAGTGCTTCTGTCTTCTATCTTGTTTTCATAGCTTACGGCCTAATCCTAGGGTAAGCACTTTCACTCACAAGTCGAGATCACCCTTTTCACATAGTGAAAAGCACTTTCAGTCAGAAGTAACATCTTTTATTCCTAGATTGCATTCTTTTTTTTTCTAGATCTATTTTTGGGTTGCTTTTCGCCACCGCCACTTGAGCTTTACAGCAGCTCTAGTTGAACATCGAACTGCCGTGTCTTACACCATTTTTTCACCGGAAAGTTCACGGCGTTCTCGAAGTGAAACCAGAGTGGTGGTAACGCTCTTATCCTCTTCACAAGATCTGGAAAAATAAAATAAAATAAATGCAATCTAGGATTAAAAGATTTGGCGGATCTGGGATTCTAACTCAAAGTGTTTTGCACTCTATGAAAAGGAGGATCTGGGCTTATGACTGAAAGTGATTTCCACTCTGTGAAAAGGCTTACCCTAAGATCAGGGCAGAAGCTTTGACACCATGTAAAAGAAAACAATACAATAAACAAAAGCACTACAAACCTATTGATCTACATATTTCAACAACTATTAGATTAAATCCACTTATGAGAACTATAAGCTTGACTTTAACTATAAACTTAACAATCACAAATTAAATGATTATTATATGAGATTACGTATTACATATAAATAATTCACATATTCTTAAAAAAAAAACGTTATTAATGTGTTAAATATATGGCTTTCGACCTAGTCCTGTTTTACTCCATATTTAATATGCCCAGTCCCAGTCTAAAAGGACGGGTGGATTAAGCTATATTTCATAGTAAATCTTCTTCGGTATTTCAACTTTCAACTGTCCAGTAATCTGAAAGAACTGTTCAACGTTAAGTAATTTGCTCTGTCTTAGCTGTTCAAAACAATTGACAAATATTACGCAGTTAATAAGACGTAATTTATTGCAAGAAGACGGGTGGATTAAACTCATATTTCAAGTAAGAACAATCTCTTTCTTTCTTTAATTTTTTTATTCTCATAAATTTGTAGTTATGATCCATGCTGTTACAGACCTATGTTCATGGTAAGAACAATCTCTTTCGTTATTTTTTCATTCTCATAAATTTGTAGTTATGATCCAAGCTGTTACAGATATCTTCGTGGTAATTCCTCCTCTGTATCATATAGTTATGTCCAGTAATCTTAAAGTAGAATTGGCGTTTATGTAAATCTTCCTCGGTATTATATAGTTTTGTCCAGTAATCTGAAAGTAGAATTGGCTAGCGTTGAGTAATTTGCACTTGTTCAAAATAATGGACAAATATTACGCAGTAATTCCATAAATCGTCAATAATAAAAATAGCAAAATTAGCGCTAATTTATTAAAATAACAATTTCATCCATTATAGTTAAAATTTTCAAATAATAATATAATTTTATAAAATAAAAAAGTGCAACATTTAAGTTACTTACTATATTAATTATTTTTTATAATTTCAATCACATTAAGTGTATATTTAGTCTTTTTCTAAAAATAATCTTAAATTGTGTGTTGTATAGTAACAAAAGCCATGTGGTGGTAATGTTCTCTACAATGCCACCTACAATGAAGAGGAGTTATTTGCATGCAGCTTTTAATAATTGATGCAATTGAATCAATGGTTTAATTGTTATTTTGGTAAAGGAGTAGGGATATAGATGCATACATTTCAATCCTCTTGACTAGGTTTATGAGTATGAGGCAATGTTTATATCCATTAAAAAATATTAAGATATATATTTTTCATTTGGTTTCTTATATATTTCAACACCTAAGATGACAGCCATTTACATGTGAAAGGAAATCATGTGTCACAACAATAAAGTAAATATAATAGCATGACATTTACTTTTAGATTGTTAATTATACCATGTATCATGGTAGTTTTCAATATCATGTATAATTACTTATGATAGTTTTCAATATCATATATAATTTCCCTGATGTTATTGTCAGAGTTGTTTAATTGTTGAAAGACTCAGGTAAAACATACCATAGTATGGAAAAAAAACATTTGCATTTAACATTAATTATAAATAAATATTTTTTGCTAGCTAACAATGTATTTATAATATGTCAAACCTTAATAAATATGTGTTAAGACTGAACTTTGGTCCCATTGAAATTATAATCTATTATTAATCATTGAAGATTTGTTGATTCTCCAGTGGACAAATTTTCCAATGCTTATTATATGGGAGGAAACTAAACATTATGTTTAACTTATGAAAGTCTAACAATGTTAGAAGCACCCCTCCTATGAGAATAATTTCTTTTATACATATTTTATAATTATATAAATTAAAAAAATCCAAATCTCAAAGAATAATTCATGGTAAAATATATAAACATTTACATATATTTTAATGTAATATATATTTTTGTCTTATTTAGAGAGAACTTTCAAGATGTTAGTGTTTAAGTTTATCCATAGACACTCATTAAAATGTTTATTTAGAATTTTTTAATATTATATTTTATGATGAAAATAAACCAAAATTGGACATGACAAGACTAAAATTATTATCAATTTTTTTTTATATATTAAACCACTTTTACCTCAAACAAATTGTTAGGTGAAAAATGATTCTTAAATTTTATGGTTTATTGTTTTGTAAAAAATAATTGTTTTAACCCCCAAAATAGTATTCATTAGTAGAATGTGACCTTGAGACCATTGGGTTAGTGAGAAATGACCAAAAAAAAAAAAACTTGAAACATTTGGTTGGTGAGAAATGACAAAAAATAATATTATCCATTAGCAAAATATGCCTTTTAAAACATTTGGTTGGTGAAAAATGTAAATGAAAAAAATATATATTACTCATCAACACAATATTTCTAATAAAAAATTGGTTTATGAAAAATGTCTAAGATTTTTTTTATAGATTGGATTTTACAAGGCCTTTCGAACTCAAAGATATCAAGAATAACTTACGAGATGAGTGTAGGGCCTTGTCCATTCGCAGATTAAAACAAAAAGACCAGCAATTCATAGATATAAGGAACGAGAATTTACAATATCAAAGAAACATATTATTGTATAAATAGAAAAGGAAAAACATGCAATACCAATACTTTCTCAACTTCATACTCATGACTTACCATATCTTCACCTCCTATGGCCATTAAGTGAAGAATATATTAGATATAAAACTGGCATGAATGTTGTTCTTCATTAATTTCAATCAAGTGGGTTTAGATTCCTCGGGGCTTTAATGCCTCTTCACCTTATAGGACGGATCAACGATTTGATCATATTATATTTTAATGACACATTACTCACCTTTTCTTACGAAAATCAAACTGCAAGAAGCACCGCCATAGCCATCTAACTTCACTACTTTTACTAAGAAAGGGTAATTGGGGATATTATATAGAGAAAATTTATTTTGCATGTTTCATTAATAGGGATGGGCATAGGATGGTTAGAAATCTAGGATTTATTCCAACAACTCGTACTCTACCTCACTACAAGGGCAAACAACTCACAATATGTAAGTGGTATTGGGAAGTGGGAAGAATGGCTTTGTAATTCTTCAATGACCAGCCATAACCATGCCTCCTAGAAGGAGCCCTAGAAACCAAAGAAACAACATTAAAAAAAGAACTGGCATCACTTAGCAATCGGGTCTTGGGGCACGGAAATCTAAGGAAACGTCATCTTGACAGAACCAATGAAAATTTTAAAAAATCAATAATTAAAAAATATATATATTAATAAAAATTCCCTTGCACTATAGAAAAACCTTAGCTTAAGCTCGATTTTTTTTCAAATTAGTCGAAATTAATACACTTGACCGAATCATATGTATCCCATTATCGGGGACATAATAACACTACGTTGATCTTGCAGTCTGAAATTTGGGTACACATTAGTGTATACTTCGTATTTTTCTAAAAATAACCATATATTGTGGGTGATCAATAACTTTACATGCTATAGGGTATTTCATGTTGTGGTGACAACATTATGGGCCATTGGATCTCAACCTATTTGAGATCCAATGGCCCAGCATTAATTACCCTATAGCATGTAAAGTATTGTGCGTCTATATTTCACATTGTGTGAGTAGACTTAGAGATCCTCATGGTAGATTTGTTAATACAAGAAAACTTATTGAAGTCCCTACTAACTGCTATAGGGGACGTAATTCCCTAACTACTAACTCTCCAGAAAGGTATCGAAATACACCTATATGAAGTAGTTCTACCCTGAAACCTAAAGAGACTCTCTTAGGAGATCTTACTAGGGAATCCATAGAAGGAGAAGGAACCTTGGCAGGGGGTCCTAAGGACCTCATTCTTGAGGAAATTCAAGAGGATCAGCCATTAAAAATATCCATCCCTCCACTAGTTTCGAATCCAATTAATACAACTTTTTCACTAGTAGGAGATCTGAATTTCATTAACTTTGTTGATCTTTCCCAAGTAAAAGCTCTCTTTGGAACCTCAGTAGATCCAGTCATTTCACAAATTGAAACTTCTACAGTAGAACCGACTATCCCTCTATGATTCAATAAAAACATGGTTGATCAAAGGAAGATCTCTCCTGAAAAAGAATGTTGGGACGCCCCATTATCACCTCGAAAGGAGCCTCCTAGGTTTATTTACATTAAGAATCCAGCTTATATGGAGAGATAGGGAGAAAACAAAGCTCATGATGAAGTTAGAAATGAAGAAGGAGAAGGGGAAAATCAAATTGAGGCTACCTTCGAGTTCCCTATTTTAGATACAATGCAGGATGCAACTATGAAAAACATCCCTCCTTCCTCCTTACCTACCTTTTTATGGAAAAATTAATGAGGACCCAGACACATTCCTATTCGAGTTCAATATCCTTTGTAGGAGCTATAATTATCTACAAGATGCTCACAAACTAAAACTCTTTCCTGCTACACTTAAATATTCTTCCTTGAGATGGTTCAGGGGATTAGGAGAATTCACTATCAGGACTTGGGATGATATGAAAAATCCATTCTTATGAAAATATCAAGAGTATTGCAAACCCAAGGACTCTCGACATGATATATTCAAGATACAACAACTTGAATATGAGAGTCTGGAGGATTATCTCGAAAGTTTCATTTATACATTACATAAATCTAAATATAATGACCTCCGAGAAGATGCAATACATACACTTTTTCTTAAGGGGATCTTCGAGGACTTGTTAGAAAGTCTTAATCTCATGGCAGCTGACGATATTTCTCATAAAAATTTTGGACAAATTAGTTAGATGTGTAAAAAATATTCTAGGAGTAGGGAGAAAGTTGTGAAGAAATTTCGAGAGCCTTTTAGTAGAAATGTAAGAGGAAATGTTCCTAGTTCAGGTGGAGTTACAAGAGTAGATTTAGGGAACTTGTTGGAGAATTTCAAAACTGATATCTTAGGAGCAATGGGTTCTCAACTAGATGCTTTGCAATCCAAGAAGATGCGGGATGAATAATGAGCAACAATGAGTATCTTCTATCCAAGATGTAGAACTAAACAGCCCCAAAGGGAATGTCCATTAAACAACATCTCCATTTGTCACATCTGTACAAAAGAGCATCCAACAAATAACTACCCATCCTTGCCTGGGTTGCAAGCCATCTATAAGAGTGGGGATGTAGCTGAAACATCTACGAGGCCTCCTTGGAAACCTAGAGACCATCCAGCATATCCGAACTTTCCACCACAACCTCCACTCTATTATCCTCCATATCAACCACCTCAACAATGGAACAATTCAAGTTGGCAAAATTGGCCACCTCAGTACCCTCCTCAATTTCCACAACAGCAATATTGGTCACTTAGATGGAGAGGAAAACCATATCCTCATCCACAACATGTCCCTGCACCTAATCAGCCTTATCCTCATAATCAAACAAATTTCTAGCAAATTTCACCTTGATTTGTACCTCCAGTTCCTTTTATCACACAGCAACCTCATCACTTTCAGAATGCAAATCCTCCTCGGCCGACATTATTACCTGCACAACCAATACCTAACCCAAATAATAAACCAACTCAATCTCTTAACAACATTGGGTTGCAAACTCTTCCATCATACCTTATTTCGAGTGTACCTATACATGAAATTCAATTACGATCAGGAAGAGTTGTGAATAATAAACCCAAGTCATCAGTCATCATTTAGGAACCAAATGAAGAAGAAGAAGATTCAAGTGAACCCGTGAATGATGCTATTTTGGAGGAGGTGAACCTTCCAAAGGTTCCAATACACACCCATCCTTTGCAAGAAACTATTCAGGAGCAAAGAATTCCTCCATTTCCAGAAAGACTAGTAATATAAAAACCTATAGTTCATCCAGAGTATAACATTTTGAATGAATTAAAGAATATCTGTATTAAAATCCCTCTATTACAAGATATTAAAGATATACCGATCTATAGTAAGGTAATAAAGGAGCTATGTATTAAATGCCCAGGAAAAAAGCAAAATGACCCTCTCAAAATCCATGTTATAGGAGTGATGTCTGAATGTATGACAGGTCATTCCTAGATTGCAAAATATACAAATCCAAGAGCCCCAGTAGTGACTATAATTATAAACAACACCGCCATAGAAAATACATTAATAGATTTAGGATCCTCTATTAACACGATGACCACCACAGTTTTAGAAGTCTTACAGTTAGGACAATTTCCCCGACCTACTCCTTCCATCTTAGAACTAGCAGATCATACTACAGTAAAACCTGTTGGATTCTTGGATGATATTGTTGTATCAGTAGCCTCATGGGAATACCCTGTCGACTTTATGATCATAGAATCAAAGTATCCTTCTACAGGAAATCCTATTATTTTGGGAAGACCATGGTTAGCTCCCGCAAATGCTTTTATAGGATGTAGGGATGGAGAGATGACTATTTCCAATGGGTTGTCCACACAAAGACTTATTTTATACCCCCCAGCACAACCAATAACTGAAATTTCATTGTGGTTAAATTGTTCTTTTGGGGATGAAGACTTTGATGATCTCTCCCTTCCTATTGATTTCTCTTGGGCACTTCAAGAGAAAACCACTGAGAATGTATTAAACCAGTTTGTTTCTTCGACAACCTGTACATATTTCCCTCAATCCTTTGCTCAACTCGATCAGATTTTTGGAGATGAGTTTCAAGAGAATATGGCTCTCTCAATGTTTACAAAAACACCTTGTGTCTTCACGATTGAAGAGCATACAGGACCATATACCATACCTTGTGAGGGTGGCCCTGAAATGTTTTTAATTATAAATCCAGGATTAAGTGAAAACCAACAAGCACAACTACTTAAAGTTCTTAAGAAACAAGCTGGAGCATTTGCATGGGAGTACATCGATATGAAGGGTATACACCCTGATACCTGTATTCACCATATTTATATGGATCCAAGCATGTAACCTGTAAGGTAGCCACAGAGGAGGATGAATCCTTCTCTAAAGGATATAGTAAAAGAAGAATTACAAAAACTCCTCACTGCTGGTTTCATCTATCCTTTCTTCGATAGTAAATGGGTATCTCCTTTAGTAGTAGTCCCAAATAAAGTCATAGGGAAATGGCGCATTTGTGTTGATTTTAGGGAGCTAAACAAAGCTACACTTAAATACTAATTTCCTTTACCTTTTATTGATCAAGTATTAGATACTCTGTCAGGTAAACAGTATTTTTCCTTTCTTGACGAGTATAGTGGTTACAACCAAATTTTAATAGCACCTAAAGATTAAGACAAATCCACTTTTACATGCCCTTGGGGAACATATGCTTATTGAGTTTTGCCATTTGGCTTATGTAATTCACCTGCCACTTTCCAGGGAACAGTCTTAGGAATCTTTTATGATCTTATACATGACTGTGTGGAGGTATACATGGATGACTTTACGGCCTATGGTAATACTTTTCAAGAAGCCCTTTACAACCTCGAGAAGGTCTTGATCTAATGTTAAGAAACTAATTTCCCTTAGTCACAAGAAATGTAGAATGTTACTGACAGAAGGTATAGTTTTGGGACACCATGTTTCCTTCCAAGAAATTAAGGTAGACCCTGCGAAGATCGAAGTGATTGTTGGCCTTCCCTCTTCCAAAACTCAGAAAGAGATAAGAATATTTCTTTCCCATGAGGGCTATTACCACCAGTTTATTGAAAATTTCACTAAAATAGCTGCACCAATGTTTAAGTTGCTTACAAAGGACGCAAAAATTCCAGTGTACAAAATCTTGTCAAAATGCTTTTGAAATTCTAAAAGCTAAATTATCAGTGGCACCAAGACTTAGGGGTCCCGATTGGTCCCTTCATTTTCACATATCTCTCGATGCCTCTGAAACGGCCATAGGAGCAGTCCTCAGCCAAAAAAAAGGACAAGCACCT
The DNA here is from genome assembly GCA_001517045.1 of Pseudotsuga menziesii. NCBI lineage: Eukaryota > Viridiplantae > Streptophyta > Pinopsida > Pinales > Pinaceae > Pseudotsuga > Pseudotsuga menziesii. The sequence goes on along the minus strand of LPNX010980993.1, from coordinate 61,617 downwards.
TATGCCATCTATTTTATTAGTAATAATTTGACCCCTGCTGAATTAAATTATACTGTTACTAAAAAGAATTTTTGGCAGTAGTTTATTCTATTAATAAATTTCGTCATTATATCACATGTTATGAAGTTTTTGTGCATACCAATCACTCCGCCATTAGATTTCTAATGAATAAACCAATTACCAATGGTAGAGTGACCCGGTGGCTTCTTTTATTGCAAGAATTTAACATTACCATCATTGACCGACCTGGTAAAGAAAATCTAGTAGCAGATTTCCTTTCCTATATTTAACATGAAGACAGTACTAAACCAGTTGACGACACTTTTCCTGATGAACCTCTATTTGTTGTGTCTGTCCAAACCCCTTCGTTTGCAGCTATTGCAAATTATTGAGCAACAAGGAAAATATCAAACCATTTGTCCCCACATGAGAAGCGTCATATTATAGTTCATAGTTCCAATTATTCTTGGGTTGATAACGATCTCTTCCACATAGGTCTAGATCTTATTATTCGATGATGTGTGTGGGAGGATGAAATGACAGATATCCTCCATGCATGCCATGATGGACCATGTGGAGGACATTTTTCTGATAAGAGGACAACATATAAAGTCTTACATTCTGGTTATTATTGGCCAAGGATTTTTAAGGATGTTGCCAAATATGTTAAAGGATGCGATAGTTGCCAAAGAATGGGTATACCTACATCATCTGATCAAAATCCTCTACAACCCCAAGTCATGATTGAACCCTTTGAGAAATGGACTCTTGATTTTGTAGGACCAATTTCTCCCATGTCTCGTAAAAAGAAATATATCCTAGTTTGCATGGACTATGTCACCAAATGGGTAGAAGCTAAATCTTTGTTTAGAGCCACAGAGAAATCGATGGTAGAATTCATATATGAAGAAATATTCACCCGATTTGGTGTACCTAGAGAAATTGTCACAGATCAAGGTACTCAATTTACTTCTAAATTAATGAAAGAACTTACTACAAAATATGGCATCCTACATTGCAAATATTCACCTTATCACCCTTAGGCAAATGTTCAGGTAGAATCAGCTAATAAAGTATTAGAAGCCATTTTAACTAAAACCATTCACTTACACCATAAGGACTAGGCAGATAGACTCCCATAGGATTTATGGGACTATAGGATAACATGGAGAAACACTACTGGACATACCCCCTATGAGTTAGTGTATGGAAAACAAGTCGTTTTACCTATTGAATTTCAAGTTAAAACCTTTCGTATGGCAGCACAATTAGGCATGAATTTGGATGAAGCACAAAAACAACAAATATTCCAGATTAATGAGTTAGATTAAATTAGACAAGATGCACTCCAAAGAACCATGATAATACAGAATCAACGAAAAACATGGCATGATAAATTTATTAAACAAAAGAAATTTAATACTGGAGATTGGGCACTACTATTCGACTCACGGTTTAAAAATTTTAAAGGAAAAATAATGACCCGTTGGATGGGTCCATACGAAGTAATTACAGCTGTTGACAATGGATCAGTAAAAATTAAAACAATTGATGGCTCATAAGTTTGCTTTGTAGTAAATGGACATAGACTTAGGCTTTATCACCAACCGAAATCTAAACAAGATTTTATACAGAATGTTTTGCAACAAAATGAAATAGAATTAGTTGAAGGGGAAGTTAATCCTCCTCCTCTCGATCCTTGAAAATTATTTTGGGTTATTATCACTATATATATATATATATATATATATATATATATATATGCAAAACTCTTTTTCTTTTTATTATGTCTTTATGAATAAATTGAATCATCTAGCAAGTGGTTTTGCAGTTCGATTACAAATATACTATCTCTATAAGCATCTCATGGAGTATTACTTTGAAAATGGAATTATGTTAAATACTTAACAGGTATTTTAACCTTTCTTGAGGTACTTTTGAAATTTGCAGCTTATACTGATAAAAAAAATTTACATTAGAGGAAATTTCAACTCAAAATGGGTCTTTTAACTTTTATTCAAATTCCATGTCATCACGTGTTAGCCAATGAAATTGCTTTAAATTTGAAATACCGTATAGCTCTTAAACACTTTTTTAATATAAATTTGGGGATAGGTATCATAAAAAAAACTACCCTTTTTGTTTGTATTTTTAACATATCTCCCTGTGTTTTTACTCAAATTTCGATCAGGAGAGCTCGTTGGATGCGGAATTAAATTCTGCATCCAACAAGTACTCACTTGGCGTACTTTTGACCAACCCCGCTAACCCAAAAACAAGAAATACCTGAAAAAATGAAATGATGATGTCTCAAATTTCGATCGGGAGAGCTCGTTGGATGCGGAATTAAATTCCGCATCCAACAAGTACCCACTCGGCGTACTTTTGACCGACCCTGCTAACCCAAAAACAAGAAATACCTGAAAAAATGAAATGATGATGTCATCATTTCATTTTTTCATGTGTTTCTTGTTTTTGGGGTAGCGGGGTCCGTCAAAAGTATGCCGAGTGGGTACTCATTGGATGCGGAATTTAATTATGCATCCAACGAGCTCTCCCGATCGAAATTTGAGTAAAAACACAGGGAGATACGTCAAAAATACAAACAAAAAAGTAGTTTTTTTCTTTTCTTCTTCCAAAATTAATAAATATTATTTTATTATTTTAACTATTATTTTATTAGTTCATTTTAGGAGGCCCATTTTGAGTTGAAATTTCCTCTAATGTAAATCCTTTGTATATCATACTTCACTAGTTCTTCTATGATTCATATAGTTTTTGGTATCTTGATTCAGACATGTATATTTTTTATTTATTCTTTTAAACAGTTGCTTGATAAGACCCACTTTCATTATCATCTTTTCCACAACCTTATTTTTCACCTGTGGATTACTAGTTCATCCTATACTCGTTATAAAAACTTGTATCTCGAGTATTTTGGTGATAACTCGAAAGTAAGTGTATTTTTTGTCTGTGGGGAACATTATTTTTATTTTATGAAGAAGAATGACTATTAGGTTAAAGAACAACTTTCAGTTATTCTCTTTTGACATGTTATATGATTATGGTCATTATGAAATTACTTATAACTTTATTTTGAAAAAAAATTGAATTATGTGTTTAGCAGGACTTAACACGCTCTAGTACCAATCGTATTCCATATATTTAATATCATTATACAAGGAAAACTCACCAGGGTACTGAACAGGCCTGCTGGAAGCAGCTCAATGCTAAGTAAAAACTCAAAACACGGAAGCTCGATAAATGCAAGTAAACCCGTCGAGGTACTGAACAGGCTCGCTGGAAGCAGGGCTATGCTTGCATTGTACCAAGATAAACTCGTTGGGGTACTGAACAGGCCTGCTAGCAGTGGGGCAATATCCGGTAAAAGAGGTCTGGTTAATACACCACTATGCACATAGTTCATAAAATAGTGTTAATATAAAACAATTTCTTCAAAAACATATGTCATGGACAATTGTTTATAATGTCATTTGAGAATGGTTGTAAGTTGGGCTTGACCCTGCCCATCTAATTCACGATATACCTAGGATGTTATTATCCTAGAAATGGGACCCACACTTGTAAACATCACATACTACGGGGTACACTTAAACTATTTTATGATGACAGGATATATTTACAATAAGGCATGGATTACTAGTTTTTCCCTATGGTTTTCTTTTGATTATATTATTCTCGTTTAAGTGGTCTTTCTAAGCACTTTTTATTTTTCATAAATATACATTTCTGAACCATTTCCATTTACTAGTTAGTTTTTCATAAAAAAATTAGCAGCATGCTAGCACTCTTTCTTTTTTTGGAATAATCAATTCTTCTCTTTGTATGGCTTGAGGAAATGGCATATCTTTGGTTTGGGGGAAGATGGATTTGTAAAAAAATTAGATTGTTTTCATTATTTATGACAAATCTATTTATCTCTAACAAATGATAAGTATTTGCAGGAATGTAAATAGTGGAATTTGGTTACAGCTTGAAGCATATTTTTACAGCAAAATTCAATATGGAGAACTATATGAAGAACCATAAGAAGGTCCAAATGAAATATCAAATAGAGATCTGAATAAAAATGGTGATATTATAGCTCTTATGATTAAAATTTGCTAACCAAATTTTATTTTTGGGCAAATAGTTTTTACTTCCATTTCACTGTTAATAATCCTGTCCTCTTACCTAATCATGCATGAAAATGATCAATCTTTTTGTTATTCAAAATGCAATTTATGTTTTTATGTTCAACCTACCCAAAGTTTTACTTTGGACATGTGTTACGGAGAGAAATTCCTATGGCTTGGGGTACCACAACAAACAACTTGACTCCATAAATCAATCCTTTCCAATATGCAATAGAAATTAAATGTCTAACACTAAAGGATCAGACCTCGTACCTTATTCCGGACGGTTGAAGTAGATCCCCGTTGAGCTTTCCAATCTTCAGCTTCAATTGATAGATTACTTCCTCAACAACAAGTAAACAATACAAGCATTCTATATATCATGGTGTTATATCTATTCTAGCATATATAATCAATAATGTACAAGCATTTGACATAATCCCATGGATAAAATATTCATTCAAACACACATTATTGGATAGGAAAAGATATTTCTATTAATATAAATCAGAGATTACAAGATACAACCTCTGACGGCATGTCTGTGAACCGGGGAAACTAAATCCCCCACTTGGGCCTCCACCACCTCAATCCTCCATCTCTTGATAGCAAGCTCACAAGCAAAAGGAAAGATTGGGAAGAACACACTAGTGCTCCAAGGGACAAAGGGATGCAGACTCAAGCATAAGTTCCACCAATAATGGACTATAGTTTCTTTGCTCTCAATTCTCTCATATGCCTTCAATGTACCATAGGGCTTCCTTATATAGCTTTCAAAGGGGTAATGAAAGGTTGAATCCGAGCGATCTCAAGGAATAGGGAAGGCCAGGAGTCAAATGAGTCGGATCCATGTCAAGGAAAACTCCAAAAGGATTTGGATTATGCACACATCCTGATGTACGCGGTTTTAGTGGTCAAACCTGCGTATATACGTGCCTATAGGTTTAAAAGTCGCGTGTATCATTTTTCACATGTTTTTAGGGATCACCAAGGAAACATCAAAGGACAAAAAATGGTCCATGGGATCTAAGGAGTCTGCAGCGGGACAGGGGAAAGCCATACAAAGTGTCATTCACCTGGAGTGCTGAAATCAGCTATAACAACATGCTTGAATTAATTTCAAACTTTATAAATGACAAAATTATTTTGAACCTGAGAACTGTTAAATTAAGAATGTTGAAAAACCAAATAGAGTCATTTTTAACATTCAGACAATGTTTGACATGAAAGATATGTTATTTTTAAGTTACAGGTTAAAAGAGTGAAGTTTAAATTGCCTTCTTCATCTACCAAGTCGAAGGTAGCTGCTAGTTCACCTTCTTCCTAAATTGTTTTTCTTTCTTTTTGCTCAGTGGGACCTGTCATTTCTTCGGTTTGGGGGAATGTTGATCCTAGATTTGTTATCATTTTTTGCAATTAAATTACTCATTTAAACACATGTTTTACTATCTTTTGCATATTTTATGTCACGCAGATTATTATTCAGCCTCAAGTATGAGTGTATTTAAGGGTCATATGAAATATTTTTATTATTGTCATTTTTATAGTTTTATTAATTAAAAATGATATTATTAAATCGCATTTGATGTATTAATTGATTTGTATATTTGTTTGTAGACTTTATAATCTTTTTGGGCCAAATTAATAAACAAAACGCATTCATCCTGCCTTGCGCACAACATGTCCAGATCGTCGTCCAGCTCGCTGCGTGAAATTCACTGGTATTTTGAGAGATGTTGAAACATGTTGTTGTAGACTGTAGTCCTAAAGCACGCCAACAATCAGACACTCTGTTCGCCCTGGATCAACACCCAGCATATCCAACTTACGGCCCAGCTTTCCGTTCAGCTCTTTGTCCAGATTACCCATCAGACTACGCACTGCTGGGAATTAATTTCGAGCATTAAAACATAAAACAGCCTGCAAACATCATGTTATCCACACGTCTGGGTGATGAAGTTCCCTTCTGGATAATTTGCCATCCTGCATTCTCCTTCGCTTGCCACCACATCAACAATCCACGTGTTGGGTTGATTCATTTAACCTACGCTCTAGAAGATATGCCCGTGTGGTCTCTTCCATTCTCCACCAGTTCACTGCTGCACTAAGGAAGGATCCTGTGCGCCATATCTGAAGACCGTTCATGCTAACGAGGAGCCTATGTGTTCGTTGTCCAGTAAAAAGACCAGAACCACGTTGAAGAAGGGAGGTTTCCTATGCGTTGGCCTCTAATCTATTATGTTCCTTTATGATTGACTAAAATTAGAGAGCCGCTAGTACAAAATAAGGAATTAGCTACTAAGTGACTAAAAATTCTAGTCACCACAGGTTTTTCAAGTGATTTACTACTAAATATGAGCAATTTTGATTGACCCAACTATAAACGACTAAAATCAATGACTAATTTAGTCACCAGTTAACAAATATGACTAGATAATAAGTTACAGAGTTAAAAATAACTAACATAAATGACTAATTTAGTCATGGCATAAAAAATGACTAGCTAGAAGAATATGAATTAGTCATTTATGTTAGTCATTTTTAATTGTGTCATGGAAAATTGCAAATTTGACAATGAAGTGTAAATTTTGTAAACTCTAACACCTTCTATTAGTAATATTGGTGCCATGCACCTCGATCTTCAGAGATCCACCAAACCAATTGCACAAATTTTCTCTTGACCATGTTTATCCCTGTTGCACCACTGAAGCAAACCCGGCTAAGCGCGTTCCAAAGGAAAATTAGGTTCTTATGTCAATTACAAATTAGGTACTAGAATACCAGTACCATATCTATACCTAGCTAGAAGAACCATAGCGATACATCCCCTCGAGAATCGACCATTCGAATGCGCCACCTCCACGTAGACTTACCAAATGCATCCAATGCATGGCAAAAAAAACATGTTCACTTTGGATCTGTGGGTTGAAGGTATCGTTCAATCCCTGCTCCCCTGTTTTTGCACTCGATACCCTTTTTTTACAGATGATAGGCCAGTTCAGGATCTCACAATGACCCATCGGAGCACTTCAAAGGTATGGTTCTTGCCGCTCTGATCATGTTCATGACTCCAATCAATAACTTGTTGTTATGGCTTTTTACAAGTCTCAATGTTGCCGAAGTTACTGCTACCACTTTACATTCGCAATTATCACCATCTCCAGCCTATGCGCTCATAACCATATGCATTTTGAGCTTTCGGCCTGGGAAAAGCATGAGCACCCTCCTGTAATGCCACTATTTGCAAAGGTCAATGGTTTTTGCACATCAACATTCCTCACACGCTCCAAAGGAAAACTAAAGTAGACACTAGAAGAAGTGATTAAACTTTTCAAGGAGGTTTACTTGTTGCAGATGTCATTGTAGAGCAGGGGTCGAATGATACCTTCGGCCGACAAATCCAAAGTTGACGTGTTTTTTGGCCATGCATTGGATGCATTTGGTAAGTCTACGTGGAGGAGGCACATTCGAATGGTCGGTTCTTGAGGGGATGTAGGGCCCTCATCTATGGCTGTCACCAGTCGTCGTCTTGAAGAGTATTGATTAGATTTTGGTACCGGTCAGAGTCAATGATTTGGCTGAGAAGTGGCAACTACGACTGGCTTCTGGGCCAAATTGTCGACTTCGTAGACTACTCCATTTGTAAAACTAAACAACTTATATGATAATTATTAAAAAAATATAATATATAACCAATTAACATAATTTATATAATAAAATAATAAAAATAAAACAAAAATATATATAACAAAAACAAACAAAAAAACTATATAATTTATATAATAAAAAAATAAAAATAAAACAAAAATATATATAACAAAAACAAAACAAAAACCTATATAATTTATATAATCAAATAATAAAAATAAAACAAAAAAATCTATTCTGCAAATAGATTTGTCCACCCAACTCGACACAATAGCTCTCCACCCACATCTCTTATGGCATGATGGCAGATTTTCCTGAACCCAGTGGAGATTTCATCCTCTAATTCCATTAATGACTATTCAACCAGCTCGTTGGCGCTAAATACCCTGTCCAAATAGACCGTTGGTGCCAAATATTTTGGGTTTGCTGGAGGATAGGAGGGTTTGGTGGGTTATGAGGGCAAGTACTGTGAATTGGGTGGCATTTTTGGTCATTTATGAGGCCACATGCGATACCATTGAGGATATTGGTATGGATATTTACCAGGGTTGGGGGTTTACAATTTTCGTATTACCAGCCCTGCCAAGATAAAACAACACTTGAGAGAACTTGGAGGCTCGTGAAGAGATGGGCCATGAATTCTGCAGCTCCAGAGTCAACATCACCTTCTTCCCTTACAAAATCCCTAGGAAGTTTCTTGTTTCAGTGTGAATTGATCAATTTTGCCTGAAAGTTTCTTGGTTTAGTGTAAATTAATAATTTTTTCCTGAATTCTATGTAGCTAGGTTAAAATCGCTGATAAGTTTGTTTTTACTGTGAATTTTTATCATTTAGCTAGGGCATTGACACTAACCCTTGGAATCGAGTCAACTACCAGCATCACCTCGTCTTGTGTGCTCTCTCGTCTATGCTGCAGGTTACTAGCTTGCTGGTCTCAAGCTGTGTCGATCCAACCGACCACCTGCAAATTGATCTGGACCTGGAATTGGAACCCACAGGTTTTCTTTCTTAGCCACCCTCCTTCCTATTATTGCCAAAGGTTAGAGTAGCATCTATGCTCAACCTCATGCTGGAAAGTCCGTGTATCCACCCCATTGCAACGATCCTGCTCACTCACTCAATATGACCTAGATTCATCTCTTTTTACACATAAACATAAGAGATATATGCAAGGTTCCCATTACATATTTAAAAGATATATACTCTACTCTGCTATAAGGCTTCAAATTTGAAGCTTTCAGATCCCTTCAAAGGCCATTTTAAACGTCATAGAAGGCCACAAGGAATTTTACCATGTAAAAAAAAAATAGTTTCATTTCCAGCACTTCAATAATGAAATTGAGTAAGCCTCGGTAAATTTGCAACAGAAGGGAAGCTACAAAATTTTCCTATCTAGGGATTCAGTGGACTATGGGAGAGTCAGGACTCAGAGTCTTCCCAACTACCCTTGAATAATCGGATCATGGATGAGGATCTCAGTCCCAATCGACATGGACCACGGTGGGCCACTAGGATGCCTAGTGCCAAGTTCAAGTTGATGAGTCAGGATTGTGACTCACAGTTCGATGTTCACTTTCAAAGCATTTAATGGCATTACCATGCATTACTAATTCACTAACTTCATTAAATCCTGGTATGAGAGGATGCCACCTGCCAACTCGATTTTCCATCTGTCATCTTATTGTTCACCGATTCACGTGATCTCACAACCATTAGAGATAATTTGAGGTCAAAAATGGGCTTCCTAAGAGATGTACTACAAAAATATAAGATATATTAAAATATTATGATTTAGGGGTCTTATGGGGTAGGTATATATGACAACTCACCTTCTACACTACTTTTTATGCACAATATAAATAACCATGGTTGAGTTACTTTTCTAAATTGACTATAAATAAAATTTAAAAAATAACTCTACAATGATGTGACTAAGATTCATTGTAAATTCCCAAAAATTTATTGCCCTTTAGTATTTATTTGTCTTGAACTTGTAAATGAAATTAAACAAAAAAAATATTTTTAGGAGTTATTTTTTTAATTTCTGTTACTTTTTATATTTATTACATCCCTGATCAATTTAATTTTAATGTGATTTAATTAATATTTATTTACATGTAAAATTTTAACAATATTATTATAATATTTATCGCATTATTAGAATAAATTAATACCAAAAGCAAAAAAAAAATTGATATATTCATTTTATTGTAAATGAATGTTATAGT